>JARFJB010002396.1:2727500-3025000 GCA_036346205.1 Vesta saturnalis
TACTATCAAAGCTACGCTTCACTTTACTCTTAACTAAAGTACATCTGGAAACTTAATCCCGCCAGACATTAACAAACACATGCTGTAAGAATCTGGAGTGGGGTAGTGTGTGGCTGGTTATTTATTTGTGTTGTTAAGGTATTATTAAAGGGGTGTTAGGTGTGAAGTATAAATAAATCCCTGTTTATTACAAAACCGGTCTTATCAATTCGGTCGTACCTGGAGGAGGTATTCGCTTGTGATTGACCTCATATAGTATAAAAGTCTTTCGACGAAATTTCCATTGAAAATTAACGAATTAAAGTTATTGTGTTATGTATTGGTTTGGTATTTATTTAGATTGGATTTGTGAAATTCTAACGGTCCCCTTCATAGAATAATCAAGTTTATTTGCTATGATTTTGAGTTTTGAGAATTGTAATATTTTACTTTACTCTTAACTAAAGTGCACCTGTTAAACTTAATTCCGCTCGACATTAACAAATCTCTAGGGGATGGCTGACGTTAGGTCATTTATTTATGTTGTTAATGGTTTGTATTGGGAAGGGGGAATATTTTTGAGTGTTAAGAATAAATAAATTCCGATTTATTCCATTGTCAGTAAATAGGGGCGCCGCAGGAGGAGGCCCGCTTGTAATAAGCCCTATACATTGTCATCTCTCGAAGAAAATTGCCATAGAAAATTAATAAATCAAGATCATTGTGTTGCGTATTAATTTGTCATTTGTTAAGATTGGATGTGTGAAACTTTAATAGTTACCTTTATAGAATTGCCCAATTTATTTGATACGTATCTTTGAGTTTTAAAAATTGCCATGTTTTAATGCGGCATTTATTGTTTTGTGTTATAACAAATAAAAATATACTGATTAGAATTTGTACATTAAAACGGTAAGTTTGCACCACGGTCTACCTCAGAAAGGTACATTGCTTACGAAACTTAATGTAGGTTGGGAACTCATTTTACCAGGTTGTGAGGGAGACAGAGGTATGTCCATAACAATACTGAGTTATGCAATCATTAGGCGCCACTCAATTTTATAGGTTAAATAATTAAAATAAAACAAAAATTGAGAAAGTTGTACATTAATACCACGGGTAATCTAAATAACACTAACCAACTCTATTTATTTGTATATTTAATAAAACTAAATAATATCTTAATCATTTCAGCATAAAACCAACTAAAACAGTACTTCTCATAAAGCGTTACGATATTAACTAATTCCTAATTCAACACAAACTATACAAACGTATAACCTATCTGTGCATAGAATTCAAAATGAAAGGTGATTCACACTGTATACCTTTAATGATAAAGTACTTGACTTATGTCAACAAACATTATAGTTACAAAGTTATGCACTCAAACATTCTTATCTTAGGAAACGTTAACCGAAGTTAGCTGTTTCTTTTCATTATAACCATATCAAAACAACGCTATACTCACATTTATCTACTTAAAACGTACTTTGCGTTAAAAGGATACGTACTTACATTTTCTTACACAAAAATAAATAGAATGTATTAACTTTATTTTGAAACGAACTGCAGTTGAGAACTTCATTTCCTATCAATATGATAATCCTACAGTACGATGAGGTAATTTCCAATTGTCTTCATTAACGTACAAATAATCAAAATGTAGATCAGACTACTAAAGCAGATGTTGGGACTACGAAAGCAGGCTTGGACCGCGAAAGCAGGCATACCCACATCATGCGTTATTGATACAAAACGAAGGTATCTCCATTTTTAATTCTTCAAGATAAAATTGCAATATCATGCACGTCATTTTATGTAAATTACTTCATGACGTCATCGACTACTCTTTCTTATACCAACAATTACAAAGATACGAAATCCATTAACACATGTGGTGTTTTATAATTCTTGGGGATTTTCTTAATGTCACGGGCATTTCCTATTAAATATACTGACTTCCATAAAAATTGAAACACCTAGAAGTTGTTGAACGATTTTATTGAAATTTTCGTCAACGATGTTTTTCATTAGAACAAACAATTAAAATTTGAATAAAATCTAGCTAGTAGTTTTTTTTTTGTTTTTTCCTTTGCACTTAGTAACAATAAATTTGAAGAAATAAACCAATCAGTGTGTAATTAACTGTCAATTTTGCAAATGGTTTGTTTATAATTGCGGTATGAACTTGCGAACAATGCCAAGAGTATGTCAACATCAACATTTTTCCCAATTGACTGATTTTGAACGTGGCCGTATTATTGGCATGAGAGAGGCCGGACTTTCGTGTAAACCGAAATGTTATAACGGTATTGAGATGTTGGTTCAAATGGTCCAAGGAAGGGGTGCAACAACGTCGCTCTGGATCTGGACGTCCCCGCAGGACTACAGATCGGGAAGAACGTCGTTTAAGACTTTTGGTCACAAGAGACAAATTTTCAACAACTTGATCGATTGCAAATGATTGGATGAGAGGGTAGGACCCAGAATGTCAATGTCATCTGTTTATCTCCGGATAAGGTCCTATGTACCGCGTTCATATCGTCCATTTTTCTATCTTCCTCTTACACCACCTCACCGTTTACGTAGGGTAGAATGGAGCAACGAAAGAGCAAATTGGGCGCAAGAATGGCATCGAATTGTGTTTAGTGACGAGTCCCGATTTTAATTGTGGGCCCACCATGGTCGTAGGAGGGTGAGACGGGTGCGTGGAGAACGTAAAAATCTAACATTTTTTGTGGAACGCAACACAGCCCTCACACAAGAAGTGATGATGTGGGGTGCAATTTGTTACGGTAGCAGATCACCCTTGGTCTTCATTGATGGAAACTTAAACGCCGCTGGTTATATTGCCAATGTGCTAGAGCGCGTTGCGCTTCCATATCTTCAGGGGCTGGAAAATCCCATTTTCCAACAGGATAATGCGCGCTCTCATACGGCAAGGGCTACAACACGTTTTTTTGGAAAAAGCTAACATTGCCATCCTCCTATAGCTTGCTCGGTCGCCTAATTTTTCGCCCATTGAATATGTATGGGATGAGGTCGGTAGGCGACTGGGTACTTTCCCACACCCTCCAGATAACTTATACAACCTCGGGCTACGGATTCAAGAAGTTTGGGTTGATATACTATAGGCAGCTATTTTTTACCGGACAATATTCTCTCAACTTGCCTCCCATTTTGAAGTAAACGTAATCCAACGGTGTATTTTATTTAAGTATTTATATAAAAATATAATTTATATAATTGAAATTTAAGGATTTCTTAATAAAATGAACAATAGAAAATACTTCAATGTGCTTAGATTGTATAATTGGGTTTTTATAAGATTGGTTTGAAATCGTTGATATTTTCTAAATTTTGTGGAAAGTAATCGTTATTATTGTGCTTTTCTAAGACTTTCGCTGCATAGAACGCTTTCTTCAGGGACTTCAGGCAATGAATCCCATATTTATTGTAATAGTTTGTGAATTGTGATTGAAATCATATCGCGTTAAACTGACTTTCGTCACTTATACATAATTTGTAATTTAAACAAAACATTTCCTCTAGCATACGCCGTTTGTTATAAAATAATTAAGGAAAACCGTATGATTAATGAGCTCGGTATTTAAGATATTATATTTAGTGGATTTAAAATTTAATTATGCTAACCACAATAGTTGCAAAGGTTAAATATTTTAATAATCGCAATACATTTTTTCCATTCTTCATAATTCCTGTAATTGATGTCATTTATCTTAGGACGTTTAAAGATAAGTTTTCAGACTGCCACATCCTGGTAAAGATTATGTTAAAATGTTACATTTTTCTTTTCACAGTTGAACGGAAAAGTATATAAAAATTCTGGATCTTGTCCTACCATGGCCTTTGAGTAATTTATCATTATGTAAAATTTGCAATTATAATTATATCAAAGTTAAGTTGTTTCTTTTCTTTGTCTGAATTATACATAATTAATTTCTTAATTCTTTATTGTTAATTTTATTATTAAGGTTATGTTTATGCGTGATATACAGAAATAAGCAGTTAGCGTCGTCCATCCTGTACGACTCCCATTTTCTGTAAATTTGTACATGAAGTAACTGTAGAAATGGTACCATCGTGGTTGTCTGAAACCGCAATTTATGTAGTGTAAGTGCGATTCTTCTGACATTAATTACTAGTTGTGGTATTGTAGTGCGTAATGCAGTGTCTAATTGGGTATTGTAACATTTAATGCTTATTACATATTTCATGTGTATTGATTATATTCTTTAGTGTGCAATCCAGTCATTAACTATGGAATTTATTGAAACCACAAAACAGAGTCGTCATTTGGCCAAATATAGATCTATATTAAGGAATAATGTTTCACTACTAAAATGAAACTATTTCAGTTATACAGTTTAGGTATCGTAAAGTTATGTCATTAATATGGATATAGTTTTACTAAATGTAACAACTGCATTCAAACAGGCCTTGGCGGGTGAATTACGTTCATTTATATTAAATTATATTCCCTTTTCCATTTTTGCGTCGTGTCAGGTGTTTTCGTGGCTCTGTTTATTTCATTAACATCTTTATTTTATTAACTAATAATTTAATTACATTATGTAATGTATTGTTATCTTTCGTACAACTATAAAAATAGCTGTAAACATTATTTCAGCGTTAAATAAATAAACCTTTTCTGAATTTGACAAAAAAACGGCGCATAATGTTGGGGTCTCCTTTATGAATTGTTTGCGCGCCAGCAGATAGGCTTTATATCGATCGGTGTATTGTTTAACTCGTCCTACTAATAAAAGATGGCTTGAAATGACTGTTCGAAGGAGAAATAATTTGAGGAGGAGACATTAACTTTGATTTGTCGGCAAATGCAGGTGTAGGACATGCGCTTTAAGACTGCTGATTATAATTCGTATATATATATATATATATATATATATATATATATATATATATTGATTAAAAAACAGTTGTGACTAATTATTTTCAAGTTGTTTTAATTTAACCAAATTATGTATTACCGACACATGTTTTTTTCTCTTTCGAAAATAACTAATTATTAAAAAAAAATTATGAAAAGTCATTAATTACTAAATAATAACCAAATCATTAAACTACGTACATTTGATAGCAAATTTAATTTGCGAAGTTTATGTCTCTTGGAATTATCTTTATTTAATGCTCAGATTCATTTAATCTAGGGTTATTGTGATGGAAACGCAAATATTGCAGTACGCGAAAACTGTAGGAGAAATCCAAATAGAAGGCTGCCGTCAAAATAGTTTTTATTCGAACCCACCGAGAATTAAAAAATTTCCAACACACAGAGATCCAAGTGACGAAGTGAAAGATTCGTACGAATTTAATCGTAATCATAACTTAAATGCAAGAAGAGCAATACAATAGTTACGTTTGTTAATTAAATTAAATTAAAATCATTTTCTGCACCAACAAAAAAACTGAAGAGCAATACAATAGTTACGTTTGTTAATTAAATTAAATTAAAATCATTTTCAGCACCAACAAAAAAACTGGTAAATTTAGAAGAAAAACGAGTTTAAAAAATTGTATGTGGAGATAGTTACAAATAGTACATACATGGGTCAAAAAAATACAGGCAATAGTAGAGGAACATCTATTAGCGATTAAGAAAAACATAACTACATTATCCCAAACCCAAACCAAGGTCCCTTGCATAATAACATAACGTAACATAACGTAACATAACGTAACATAACGTAACATAACGTAACATAACGTAACATAACGTAACATAACGTAACATAACGTAACATAACGTAACATAACGTAACATAACGTAACATAACGTAACATAACGTAACATAACGTAACATAACGTAACATAACGTAACATAACGTAACATAACGTAATATAACGTAACATAAACGTAACATAACGTAACATAACGTAACATAACGTAACATAAAACATAACGTAACATAACGTAACATAATAACAGTAACATAACGTAACATAACAAGTAACATAACGTAACATAACGTAACTATAACGTAACATAACGATAACATAACGTAACATAACGTAAATAACGTAACATAAGTAACATAACGTAACATAACGTAACATAACGTAACATAACGTAACATAACGTAACATAACGTAACATAATCGTAACATAACGTAACTATAACGTAACATAACGTAACATAACGTAACATAACGTAAATAACTAACATAACGTAACATAACGTAACATAACGTAACATAACGTAACATACATAACGTAACATAACGTAAATAACGTAACATAACGTAACATAACGTAACATAACGTAACATAACGTAACATAACGTAACATAACGTAACATAACGTAAACAATAACGTAAATAAGTAACATAACGTAACATAACGTAACATAACGTAACATAACGTAACATAACGTAACATAACGTAACATAACGTAATAACGTAAATAACGTAACATAACGTAACATAATATAACGTAACATAACGTAAATAACGTAACATAACGTAACATAACGTAACATAACGTAAATAGTAACATAACGTAACATAACGTAACATAACGTAACATAACGTAACATAACGTAACATAACGTAACATAACGTAACATAACGTAACATAACGTAACATAACGTAACATAACGTAACATAACGTAACATAACGTAACATATAATCGTAACATAACGTAACATAACGTAACATAACGTAACATAACGTAACATAACGTAACATAACGTAACATAACGTAACATAACGTAACTATAACGTAACATAACGTAACATAACGTAACATAACGTAACATAACGTAACATAACGTAACATAACGTAACATAACGTAACATAACGTAACATAACGTAACAATAATACGAATAACAATAACGTAACATAACGTAACATAACGTAACATAACGTAAATAACGTAACATAACGTAACATAATAACATAAGTAACATAACGTAACATAACGTAACATAACGTAACATAACGTAACATAACGTAACATAACGTAACATAACGTAATATAACGTAACATATAACATAACGTAACATAACGTAACATAATGTAACATAACGTAACATAACGTAACATAACGTAACATAACGTAACATAACGTAACGTAACGTAGCATAACGTAACATAACGTAACTATAACGTAACATAACGTAACATAACGTAACATAACGTAACATAACGTAACATAACGTAACATAACGTAACATAACGTAACATAACGTAACATAACGTAACATAACGTAACATAACGTAACATAACGTAACATAACGTAACATAACGTAACATAACGTAACATAACGTAACATAACGTAACATAACGTAACGTAACATAACGTAACATAACGTAACATAACGTAACATAACGTAACATAACGTAACATAACGTAACATAACGTAACATAACGTAACATAACGTAACATAACGTAACATAACGTAACATAACGTAACATAACGTAACATAACGTAACATAACGTAACATAACGTAACATAACGTAACATAACGTATAACGTAACATAACGTAACTTAACGTAACGTAACGTAACGTAACGTAACGTAACGTAACGTAACATAACCTAACATAACAACTTTACTTTCTTAACTGCACTATGATATTACAATCAGCTGCCATGGTTCTTTTTTCCCTTATACGTTATTTCCGGTTAACCAGCATAATTGGACGAAAAGTAACGCACATGTTTTTGCTAACGCAGCTAGTAAATTTGATAATTACATCTTTCAGCGTAGACAAATTACAAAGCGGTGAAAATGAACTTTATTTAAATTCCCAGAATTTTTCTTCAGTATGTCTTAATTTTTCAGAAAAATAACTTTTTACAAAGAAATCCTTTAGTCAAGTTTAGTTCTAATCTGTTACGTACAGGATGGCTAAGTACGTAACTTATAACGAAAATTATACTATACGAAGGGTGTCTCAGACAAACTAGCAATTGTCGTTAACTCGATAAAACCTAGACCATCTGCATGATACGGTAGAACACGAGAAGTTGTCCCTCTGGTCACGCTGCCTTCCCTTTCATCCATCGTTTGCACCTGTTTCGCTAATATTCAGTATAAAACTATCCTATCCTCTATTATATATTTATATTGTGAACTTATATCTTCGTGATTTGTGGACATTCCGTAAAACGCTCGGAAATGTCTAATTTTGACTTAAAAATATACATTATACGAAATTAATTTTTACAAGCGACAGTGTATACAACTCTTGCTAGTTTAAAAATAGAAACTATAAAATAAAGGAAGTAAATGTGTAAAGATGTTTCTTCGCTATAAATGCGTAATTGCATAAGCCTTCTCAACGGATTAGGCAAATTAACTGAAAAGCAAACTCCAGTTACAAACATAAAGGCTTATATTGCAGATAATTTATGCGCTAAAAGTACTTTTAAGCAAATGTAAAAATGAATGTGGTAATATATACTGACTTCCATAAAAATTGCAATTTTTATGGAAGTCAGTATATTTTCATTGAATTTAAACGTTTGTGAATATTTTATTTTGTTTTTGCGTATATATTTATAGAGTAAAATTTTGGCATTACGTAATAGTATGTTTTATTCTGTTCCGTAGCTATATAGGGGTTGAACTAACAAAATTGTGAAACTTGTGTAACGTATCCCAAATTGAGAAGTGCTATCCTAGGCCTTTTATCGAATTTTCATTAATGCAGTTAATAGAAGTGTTGTTCGTATTATTTTTCTTTATCTAGTTTGTCGATGCGGCCTTTTTCCTTAAAGCCGTAACAGGAATCAAGTGAAAATTTTTTTCTCTAAGACTTTTCTAACGTATGTCAATTAAATAAACCTTTGTTAAAATGAAAAGTATTTACGTTGACACTAAGCTTTTTTCATCAAAGCTTTACGTTATTATTCATACATCTGGATTACAAAAACAATTGACAACTTTATCTAATTTTGGAAATATAATGAACTTGGCATTCTGGCGAACTTGGCAATGTTCTTTTTACTTGTAACTGTAAACAAAGGTGACAAAATAAGGCTGATTACGAAAGTACGAAAAGAGGACGTGATTTAAACGCGAGCGCTGTACGAAATTGGGTTTAGGAAAGGATTTGATGAGTAAAACCCGTCCCCGAAAATACTTTATTAATCAATTTAGTTTCAATATCATAAAGCAGGATGTACGTTCTCTTTTCGTTGTAACAGTAACATTATAATTTTGAACCATCTGAACAGCATTACCGCAGGTGAAAGTTTTGCCATTCAAATTTCGTATTTATTTAATATTAATATTTAATTCGTACCATGTAAGTTCGAGGTTAATAGATCTACCTGCAAGCTATAAATTATGGACAAACTTTAGGTGAAAGGGTAATGTAGGTTAATTAACAATTGATTTTAGGAAAAACAACATGCAATACAATTACGACCAAGTCCGGCGTTAAACTAAACTTAATTGGTTAGCTTATCTCTAATAAAACTTTGAGTTTACGTTACGAAAACATCGGTAAATCGGATTACTTTTAATTTTTTAATCAATTTTAAAACTGTTTTTTTTTTGCTGTTTTTTAATAAATCACTTTTTCTTAAGTATTGATTTGTATAGTTTATAAAAACTTAATTCGAACATTAATTATGTCTGCTTTTAATTAAAATTGGTGTCAGGTTTGTAGTTCTTATGATTTCTAGAAACATATAGATGCCTGCAACAAAAATAATTGGAAACATAACATCGTTAGAATACGATTAATATTAATTTCCTTATATTACTGTAACATACATTAACAATATACAGGATGAATGTTTGAGGACGGAACATAGAACTTGAACACAATAAATCACATTTTTTCGAATTCCTGCCCCCCCTTGCGTCCAGATCCAAACTGTTTGAAATATCAGTGCATTAGTTTGTTATTATTTATTTATAACGTTTACCCTGAAAGAATAATTACAAAAATACCTACATATCATACATTAATATTATTAAATTCAAGGAAGCAATGATTAGTTAGAAACAAAACTATTTACGAATCGTTTATTAAAATTAACACAATAAATGCAAAATTCTTGTTATTGTTATTTACATTAACACTTCCAAAAAAAAAAGAATTTAGAGTAAATGTTCAAACAATTCTCTAACCTATCATAAAATGATCGCCTAACATTGGCCAATAGCCTGTTGTTAATGTGGTGACATTCTTCTAAAATTACTCATCGTAGGAATTCATATTATTGTTTTTTTAATCCTGCTTTCTAGATATATCCCCACAAAAATCAGACGGAATAAGATTTGGTAATCGCGCTGGCCAATTTCACCACCGCGTCCTACCCATGCATTCGGAAAGGCATTATCAAGGAATTCCTTAACATCTCTGCTGTAATGCGCAGAATACCCTTCTTGCTGAAACCACACTTCCTTTTGATCGTCGACTTTCGCCAAAGCTTACAGTAAATATAGCTTTCCGCATTCAAATTGCCGTCTATGGCCGATTATATGGTTTTCATAAACTCCTGCCCAAGTATTGTTTTCAGTATATTTTAATGTAAAAGTAGTCTTATCCGAAACAAATAGATGAGAGAAAGTTTCTCGTTTATTTTATTGTATTTTGCATATTTTCGCAAGTTATATTTTCATGGTCTATACAGGTACTGACATACGTATAAATCTGCCGCAATGAATCGAGAACTGTAAGTAGGATGATGTCGAATCATTAACAGTACCGATTCTTCTAAACCCATTCTATTTCCTATTTAAACTTTAATTGTTTATTAAAATACTAGAAATATTTTTTTTATTTACTATTATATCTTCTATTACAATATTTGCAGTTTCTGCACATTTATCTACTAACCGTTTCATCGTTGAAATAGACGCAATTGGAAATTATAGAAGTGAACTGCGAATAAATCGCGAGCGTTTCGCAAACTGTTGTTGCCATAAAATTGTTTTATTAATGAAAACGTTTGTGTATTTGTTTACTTTCGCTTTTCTGGCAATTTTACGCGGTAGTTTAATGCAAAAATTTGTTATTTTAATGATAGGTTATCGTCCTGTTTAGTACAAAATGGAGGAATATTCGAACTGCCTATATTCTGTGAGGTGTTACGATTATGTTGTTTTCGATACTTTTTAGATTAGTCATTTAACCTAGGCAGCATTTGGATGACGAATGATAATATAAACTTTTTGTATATAATTGAATAATGCATGATTACAGTGTAACTGTTATTTATAGTAACTGTTTAGTTGTAGCATACCCGATTTGCGCATACTTGCTTGTTTTTGTAAGACATATCCAATATAATCTATATTAATAAAAGTATTTGTCCTCACTCACTGACTGACTCACTCATAAATCAACGCCCAGGTCAGACCGCTTGGAATATGCACCTCTTGTCACGCAAGCGCACACTAAGAGACGATTTTTTGAAACTTAATTCTTAAGTGGTAGAAATTAAGGGTTGAAAAAATAGGCCTTTTCCTAAACGTGGGAACCTGAAAATTGGGGAGTCAATTCTCATTAATAATCGAACGGCCCCATGTTTCATAGTTTTTTTTAAATTTTACCTCAATACGAGTTCCAACAGGGGATGAATTGTTTAAATAAAGTGAATATGTCTTGAAAGCAGTTAAGCCCAGTAACAAAATTGATGTTTAGTTCATTAAGAAACGAAGAAACACGTGTTTTGAGTTTTTTCCGAAATCATCACCTAACGTTTAGAAATGGGAGGGATGAACAAGGGAGCAAATTAAGCTTTCTGAACCAAGTATACCGTGTGGAGTATCACGAGGATGGAAAATTGTTGACAAAAACAAGGGAAAGGCAATTGTGACATTAATCACCCCTCAAGGGTAGTTTTATGGGTTGAAAGTTTAGAATATTGTAAAATATCATATTGGATATCAAACTAAGCTGCGTTTTATGGAGTTTACGAATTCAGGTCTGGAAGTGTTAAGGGAGAGGAAATGGTGTGAAATGAGGATTGTTGGGTTCCTTGAGACATAGCAAAAATATCTTTGAAATTCAAATAAAACATGATTTCGGGAGTATGTGTAGAAGGCGTTTGAAAACCAATGTCAGATGGTAGGCAATAGGGACTAACTAGTACACAAATGAGTTAAAAACTGGCGGTGGAGTAAGATAAACTTAATAACGATAGATCTACCGTACACAGTTAGTTCTACAAGGTAAACTGAATAGAAGAGAGCCGTGTATGTTATGATAAATTAGGAAAGACCTATTAGGTTTCTATTGGATGTTGGCATGTCATCCAGTTGCGAAGCAGGGCTATTTTGCTAGTTTTTAATAAAAGACAAGAAATAATTGTCAGTGACTCATTTTGAAAATATAATATTACTGTATGCGAGGGAAAATAGGTGCAATTCCATTGTCGGGTAAAATTATAGTATTATGCCAATTTTGTGCGCCATTGAAACTGATTTTATTGTCCCACATATGTTAGTATTATAGAAACTTCTTAATAAATCACTGATAATTCTTGGGATATAGCTTGCTGTACTCCTGAATTCTGTTTTTTTTTTTATTTATAGTACAAATAAGTCACAAAATAAATGGAGACGGAAATTTCTTACAGAACAAGAACTAGATGATTTGCTTGCTCAATTATTAGATAGTGAAGGTGACTTAGAACATGAAGAAAGTGATCTAGGTATTCTTGATACTGAGGATGTAAGTATAAATTATCTGCTGCGTCCGTTAGAGGCTAAAACTTCTTTATTACTGTAGAGATTGAAGACCATACTGATGCTAATATACTTCCTGAGTAGTGTAGGAGAAGCTCATGATGTTCAGGAGGAGGACAATTTTTCTGAACAATCTTCAATATCCCGAATGCACGAAACAATCAAAGAAGGAGAGTAAAGTTCATTCATTTAATTCTAAATGAAGATGGCAATTCTTTCAAAGGCAATTAGGAATTCCCAACAGGAATCACTGAGCACACATTACGCTTTTTCCAAATATTTGTTCAACGATGACCTTTTAAGACAATAACCAAATAATAACTACTTTAGTCTCAACGTAAATTGATCACAGTATCACAATACACATGTTAAGCAACTGACAAAAAATAATTGAGGAATTGTATATATATATATATATATATATATATATATTCCTTCTCTTTTTCTTGCTCCATTATGATACGCGTGTCAAAAAAACAAACAAGTATCAAAATTTTCCATATATTTCGACTACGGTTGTAGTCATCATCATGTAAATATATTACCAATAGAAAGAACTAAAATTAATATTAAAAATTGACAACTATGACAAATAATGTATTTGGTTACTATTTAAAATTTTCTAACATATTATCATAATTTATGGGTAAGCTTTCTTAATATTTTTTACTGTCACAGGAAATTTTGTTATTAATTTTTATATGTAACATTTTTAGAATTAAACGTTTTTTTTAATTTGATTCTACATCTAAAATTTCTGTGTTATCGTATTGAAAGATGTGTCCTAAATCGGTCGAATGTTTAGCCAAAGCAGTACTTTTAGGTTTAACAAGAACATCAGATTTATGTTGTGTTAATCTGTTATTTAAAGGTTGTAAAGATGTTCCTATGTACACTTTATCACAAGAACCACATGGAATTTGGTAAATAGTATTAATTATGTTATTTTTAGAAATTGTTGATATTAATTTAGACATTAAATTTATACATCTGTTATTAATTGAAAATACCGGATTTAGTTTAAATTTTTTGAGCGATTTATATATTAAGCATTTTTTATTGTTATAAAATTTGTTGTTTAATTATTTTCAAAATTAATGGTTTTGGATAATTATTTTCATAAATGCTTTAATAATATTTTTGATATGTTTAGAACGAAAATTTGGATCTGCGATTTTCAAACATCTTCTAATAGTATTAATGATGATATTAATTTTGTAGTCTAAAGGATGGTTAGAACAAAAATATAAATACCTCCAGCTATGTGTAGGTTTTTGAAATCAATCGACTAAGATTTGGGTATTTTTTCGAATGACCAATGTGTCTAAAAATGGAATTTGGTTATCTTTTTGAATTTATACAGTAAATTGTAAATAAAAAGATATATTAATATATTTACACTTATGATGCGTACAACCGTAGTCGAAATATATGGAAAATTTTGATACTTATTGCCTGTTTTTTTGACACGCGTACCATAGTGGAGGAAGAAACAGAGAAGATATATATATATATATATATATATATATATATATATATATATATATATATATATATATATATGAATACATGAAAACCTCTTGTACATTTTCGTTCCGAAATTGCGTATAGTTTATGTTTTGTAGCCGAACCTAAAGGTAATAAAAGGGAAATAGCATCTTCTGATATTGTATAATCAAAACTAAAAGAGAAAATAAAGCGCTCTGGGACTTCTTCATACGCCCCCTCATAAAGATAGCAATTGTCACTGGCTTGCATATGCTAAGACAGCAAGTCATTCTCATGTATAAAGTGTAGCAATATTTTGTCATTAATTGGTTCAATAGTTACAGAAATATCTACATCAAAAGTTCAAAGTTATATATGTAACCACCTTGTATATGTTTATCGTCCACGGTGAACAGTTTTTAAAAAAATACTTAAGGTTTAAAGTAAATATATGAAAGTGTCAATATAAGCCTGCTGCTGTAGTTTTGGGGGAATGTATATGAAATGGCCTCCTACGGAATCTAATTTTATTTTAGGAATGACTAGCTAGATGCTTAATCGTTTAAATATAATTAAACCGCTTTGAAAATGTCAATTTCGTAATAAAAAACAATTCTGACTGATAATCGTGGAAGTTTGCATTTTCATTTCGTTGTCAAAGGTTTAATATGTATGAAAAATTTCCATTTGCTAGGATTTAGAAATTTTAACCATCCAACTTTTATTACGACAGTAATAGATTTTATTTCAATTTCTGACAATTTCACGATCACCATACGTTACACTAAAATACCTGAAATATAAAATCCGTAACTCCTCAAACTAATTTAATGCGGTAAGAAAAATTAAATATTTACACTAGACTAGTTACAAAAGGTGATACACAGCTCTTTTAAGAAGGGAGTACCATACATTTTTCTTACAATTGTAGAAGAGAATACTTATTCAATTGTAATGCTTGAATGAACATTGTGGACATTTTTAAGGTAACGATTCGCGTTGTGCTTCAAGAAAATGCCCTTTTAGATAGTTTATTAAATATTCTGCAGTTGCCTGAAGTTTTAACCTGGACAGATCATTCCTTTGGTGCTGCTTGCAATAAAACAACATTTAATTCTCCAATAACCATCTGCCTTTTCCGATGAGGATTTTTGCTTAACTTGTCTAGTGCTTTCTGTCTCTCCCGCATTACCTATCTTTTCCGCTAACGGTTCTTTAGGCACAGTATTAATAGATGTATGATATACTTCAGAGCTATAATGCAAAATAATAGTTTGTATATTTTTAATCTAATAATGAAAGATGTTGGCAATGTTGTATTACTACCACTTTAGCTTACTCTGATTTTGTATGACGGTAATGGTCGTTTTTTGATATTCAATAACTGTATCTTACTATTAATTCCTTTTAAAACCGAATTTCTACATTTATAGCCAATGCAACTGTTATGCGAAGTTGTACCACTCACGATATACTTATAACCACTTTGTGTCGTTCTTTTACACGGCTTACTGAGAGTGCTGTTTAGTACGTCAAATTCACTTCCCGCCATCTTGGCATTTCATCGTATAAAGTTATCTTATTTCATTAAGATTACTTATCTACATTTGAAATATCTATAAAAAGGTCTTTACACTTTTTCTACAAAATGTATCAGTTTTTGAGATAAATACTCAAAATGTACGTGTTTTACTGGATATTTCTTTACGTCTACTATGAGGACTTCCGAAACTAGAGCAGATAGAAAGACGGTTAAATTAGGAAAGATTTGCAATTTTTAAGAGGCCAATTCAGTGCACTTCTTGCTTTCTTCTTAAAATAATAATTTTTCTGTAATTTCTTTAAATGAGTATAATTCTGTTATTTCCATTTTAAGACAGTTATATCGTTTTTTTGTTGTTTTTGAGCTACGGCATAAACATAATTTTTTTAAATGGAAACATTAGTTGGCTATGACTTTTTAAGGAAGGGTTTTTTCTGGCCGTTTCTAATGATATAAGATATGACATAGTTATTTTGAAAAACTAAGGAGATGAGACCATTCTTCAGGTTTAATTTCAAAATTATTGGTATTAGGCCATGGAAGCCGTTGTTGATTGACAATTTAAATTGTAATTACGAATATGATGAACCGTAAAAATCAATTTGATTTCCGGGTACAAATCGTATAACTACGCTATGGATAATGTTTCATGAATCATTAGATTGAATTTTTCAAAATGAAGGAAAAGCCAATTTGTAGTGAAAAAATTGAAAAATATTATATAGCAACTAAAAAAGTATTAATGAATAAAGTGGACTATGGTACAGAAACATAAACAGAAAAGAACTATAAAAAATATCTGGTGTGGAACATCACATGACCGTCAAACCTACAACATGGGAATTAAAAGAAATGAAATAATTTTAATAAGATAAGGATAATTATGCAACCTCTTTTATAAGAAGTTCATTACGAAAATAGGCAACATTGTAAACGCAAAAACACCTTTAAAATTTCATGACAGACAGAGGTTAATAGACATTTAAAAGAAATGAAATAATTTTAATTTCAATTTTTTTAGGATAACTATGCAACCTCTTTTTTATACATTCGTAACGAAAACAAGCAACATTGTAAAAACAAAAACAGTATTCTGTGTCAGAATGACGTTTAAAACTTCAGGTCAGATAGAGATCCATAGACATAAATACATATTAACGTAACAAAAAATTCCAAAGCCGCCCGCTTCTATAAAAATATCGATAATACAGCTTTAATTTTCAATCATATTTATTTTACATTTATTTGGCTTTACATTAAAAAACTTTATAAAGAAAATTTATGTAAAATTAAATTTTCTTTAAAAAATACGTCTACACTTTTTCTTATAAAATTAATCATTATTCAGATAATGAAAAAAATTGAACTAACACTTAAATTCCACCTTAGGAATTTTTATTTCGCCAAATTACGCGTCATATCAAAAAATTGCATAGAACGTAGTTAATCGATATGTTTAAGGTCTATATTTAGGTATTTTTATATCTTTGAAATATGTGGCTGTTTTAGAAATATTTGATAAAAACAAAAAACTACCCCTAATAACCCCCCCTATATGCCGCTGGATTCCTCCCAAAATCTAATTAGCTCTAAGTCAAATGAAAACATGCTTAAATACAAAATTGTAAGTGCGAAGGTATTTGGAGTTATCGTGGATACTAACATACATCCACACAGACACAAACATACACACAGACATACACAGACACCCAGACATGATGGCCGAACTTGGCGAAACTTGGACGAAAGTTTTAAAATGAGCTAATTAGTCGATTTAGCAGTAGTGAAAAAAAAAGTCGACATTTAGGTTGGAAGGTAATTACTCCATGACTGACAAAATTGGCTATGACTCAAAACATAAATAATAAAGAACTACAAAGGCCACTCTATGACTGACAACTAAATCATTACCTAAGGATATTTGTACGTATGTTCAAGATGGTTACCATTACAATTACGACACAAGTTACAACTACCTTGTAAAGAACATCATTACCTGCAAATTTTTCTTTAGCACTTTTTTTCTCAAAATGGAAATAACGGAATTATGCGCATTCACAGAAATTACGGAAAAACCTTTTTTTTTAAATATCTAGTTAGCCTTGGACTTTTTGAAGAAAATAAAAGGTACACTCAATTGACTTTAAAAAGCTGCAAATCTTTCGCAATTTAACAGTCTTCCTATCTGCTCTAATCTCCGAAATCTCCACAGTACACATGAAAAACTCACCTGTATAAAGTACCTTTATTTGTAAATTTTGATTTTAACAAAAATGTAACACATACGCGGACCCACCCACACAAGCACGCACGTGTGAAATCAACCAACCAACCAACCCTTGTAACTTAGAGGATTACTAGAAAATCGTTTAACTGTTTTAAGAGATCATGTTGAAAAATAAATTATTTTAACGATGTATTGCAATTATCCTCGTACGTATACTTCACTATTGAAAACTACTGTACGAGATAAGCTAGAGCTCGGATTATATGGAAAACGCATATTCTATAATATAAATAAGCCATCAAAAATATTTTGTTTATACACGAAACGCATAATTTAAATTCGATTGGCACCAACTTTATTTTGCATATTTACGTTATGTTGTGCATACTTTGCATATTTTACTCATTGCGTGCATTTTATTGCATATTTTTCCAATTTAAATTTTTTTTATAATGACAATGAAAAATTACATTTATTCTATACATTCATTCGCCGTTTTTTTTTCTTCTTCCCATTTTGGAGATTCAATGGAATTATATTAAATTATGTGTATTCTTGCATATTTATTTATCTAGCAATATAGGAATATAGCAATATATAGCAATTTAATGAGATTATTTCTATGAATGGGTGAATAGACCGGATACTTTAATGTTAATAAGCAATTGCAATATGAGTAATGCTTATATCAAAAGTTTAAAGATGTTTTTTAACCTACTCAAACAAATGTAATGAAAATAAGATAATATAATCCTATATATTAAAATAATCGGGTCATGTAGTTCACGCAGATTTTTTTATTTTTTATACGAAGGTAAATTTGTGTAGAAAGAAATAACGGAGTCAGAATTTGTTTTTAAGTTTTAATTTTTTTCTAGTCTAGCACCCGACGCTAACATTTTAAGTTTGTTTCAATTTCAAATCACATGTTTACCGCAAAATTTTGCGAGGGAAAAGCTCGTTTCAATAATTTGCATTTCTTTAGTAGCTTTTTTTATTATCCTTTAGTTTAGAAATTTTCAAACTACTAATGAGTAATTACTAATATTAGTCGATAATTAAAATATCTCGATTATTCCCATCACTAATTCCTTCTCATTGTTATCTCGACTAACTTGTTCAGAAATATTTCAAGCGCATTAAGGGATTTTCCTAAATGCAGCTTTACGTGCTTTAAATGCTATTAACTATTATTGTGGTTGTTTGCCGACTTTTTTTTTTGGGGTGTTCCATTCTTAATCCCTGAGTTGTCGGCAATATTTGACTTGTTGTTATTTAAATAATGGCAAAAATTAATAGTTTGGTTTCGGTTTCGAGCTTATACTCGATGGCGAAAAAGTGTTTTGTAAGACATGCGGCAAAATCGTATTTATTTTTTATTAATTAGATTTTCAGTAGTGGCTTTTCGATTTTAAAAATAATTGCCTACAAGTTTTATTACTTTAAATTGCTAGATCTTAATTTTCACAGATATCCTGTGGAAAAAAATTTCAAATAACGCAACACATTGGAACTCCCTTGCATCAAGTTAGATTTCAGAAAGGCGGTACACAACTATCCCTAAAGTAATCAGTGGTTGCAAGTTCTACAAATAATGGTAGGGAAACTTTTAATTCAAAACTGAGTCAGGCACCTGTTAATTCAAATATACCATTATCAAAGTTAGGAAACGAAAGTTTTAAATCTTTTCTGGAAAAATTCTGTAAAATGTCAATTCAAGACACATTACATTAAGAAAGAAATATATTAATGATGTTTATATTAGTACAATGAATGAATATTTATTTTATTGTAGATGAAACCACCGATATTTGTGGGCATGCTATCATTAATCTAATGCTTGGGATCTTAGATGGAGTACATCCTAGCTCATGTTATTTAATTAGCTGCAAAGAAATCGATAAAGTAGATCATTTAACAATAACTAGATTTGTAAACGACAGCTTAACAAATTTTTTTCTTCCTCGTATTGATGTTATCGGATGCAGCTACGTAAATGATTAAAGCAGCAAAAAACCTAAAAATATTCTATAAAAATTTAATTCACACAACATGTTTAGCCCACGCGATTAATAGAGTAGCGGAAGAAATAAGGATACAATTTCCACTTGTAAATATTTTAATTAGTAATGTTAAAAGAGCGTTTATAAAATCGCCCCTGAGAATACAACTGTACAAAGAAAAATTACCAAATACACCTCTGCCCCCCCAACCTGTTATTACTAGGTGGAGTACTTGGTTAAATGCTGCTATTTTTTATGCGAACTATTTTAATAAAATTAAAGAAGTAATTGTAGATTTATCTGATAGTTCAGCAGCAATTATAGAATCAAAAAGTGTTGCGGAATTCTGAACTACCACAGCAGTTAGCATTTATTAAAGCCAATTATAACCCTATCGTCGAAACAATTTTGAATTTAGAAAACAGGGAAAGCCTTTGACGGAGTCAGTTGAATTAGTTAATAATCTATGGCGGAGTTACTGGAAAAATTGGAAATATCATTGAACAAAAACTTAGTGGTGTTCTAATTAAAAATGAAGGATTTAACATTCTTGAAAATGTTTCAAAAATTTTACAAGGTGAATGTGTGCTAAGTAATGTAGATCCTGCAATCATTTCTGTTTTAAAATATGCTCCCATTGCATCTGTAGATGTAGAGCGAAGGTTTTCTATACAGGAATATACTTTCCGATAGAAGGCAATCGTTTACTATGCAGAATTTAGAAAAATATATAATTATAAACTGTTTTGGTAATTTAAATAACAATGAACTAAATAATTAATGATTTTTATTGTCTGTTATTGTCTTATTATTCTATTAGTTAATCTCATTAGTCATTAGTCATTAATATTATAATTATTGTTTTATATGTATTGTATATGCATTATTTTAAAATAAATGTATAAAAATATTTTGTTTATTATCGTGAGTAAAATTTAGTGCATATGCTGCATATTTTTGTGCATATTTTACAGAATAAAGTCCATATTTTAAAGATTTTAGATGCATATATATGCGCATATTTTAACTAATTTTCGTGCATATAATTCCGAGCTCTAGAGATAACCATCTTATGCATTTTGATATTTAATACACTGTTGTTTAAAATACCACTAAATGTTCGTGTATTTACTGTCTTAGACGCTTCACATAAATGCAGATATTTTAAGTGTTAAGTAACAAACGAAACGGTTTACTTCCTACAAAATTTACCAGCAACATCATGACGTAAGCCCAATTTTTTGTGCATAATAAAGCTTTATATTTGTTTCATTTAAGTTTATTTACCAAATTTGAACGAAAAGATATTCCACATTTATCAAGCTTATTCGCTGACACATTAATTCAAGGGTGGAGTTGCCTTGAAAATAATACAGAAAGATCATAATGCAAAAAGTAAAGGAGTTTTATCTGCAATCGTAACTTTTAATTTCCTTTAGATTAGGCTGTATTTTAAACGTAAATTTCTGAAAGCCTTCCTTATTCAGATTTCGTGAAATCTGTCGTACTCCTTTATAGTTCTTTATATAAATATTTTAACCGAGAATGTGTTTGATTTCGGTTGCTGCTTACCCTAGAAAGTAAATTTATGACCTGGAAAATTTCGTTTTGGAGATTTTTAACCCATACGTTTTTCTCGGAGCTAAAATATTTCTTTGGGCTGATCTATATATTTGCATTATAACCTGATTTTTATCGTAAAGTTTTTACAACTTCAATAAATTTTTTATGACTAATGGTATTAACCATAATAAAAAAAAATTTTCTAAATTCCTTTTGTGCTAGTAAGAATGTCTATTTTAGATATTTGCGTGCGAATGGAGATGTACTACTAAAAAATCTTTCATGCAAAAAATAAAATAAATTTGCTGTAAAGTAAAACGCTTAATATTTTTTATCGGTACAATGCAAAAGTATTTATGTGGGAACGTATAAAGGTATTGTTCCAGTTAGAAAACGCTTGAAAGGAATAATGAATATTAGATTTTAGTCCTTAATCGATTGCTCATTGTATTAACTAACATCGTCAAGAACCGTGACACTTATCCTGGAGACGCTTTCACACGATCAGGTGGAAAACTTTCTGTAATGGCCTTTATAGACTTTGCCAATGTTTGAAAGCAACAAAACAATTAAGCACCGTAAAATTAGCTCTCTAGCGACACGTCTACAGGAGATTCAAGTTGTTTTATCTTAATAAAAGGACAGAAAGTTTGTACTTACGAGTTGTGGAATTTTCAATAAGGTACCTAGGCTTTTCATTTTTGAAACAACTATAGCATAAATTAGATTCTCGCTATTTAACGGTATTTAACCGCATTTTGTTACAATAACACACAAAACAAACATAAGGGCCAATGCTACCAACACATCAAATCAATTCATTTGACAATCACAGCCTTTGTATAATTGTTTTTCATTAAATATTAGGGATTTAAGGGTGCTGCGAAATTGTAACCGTTTTGAGCAAAAATGTGTTTTACTCCTTTCAATGGATCATATGGTGTAAAAGTAAAATGCATTAATATACAAAATATACCATTGTGATTGATGACATTGCAAGTTTGAAAAATTAATATCAACAATAAAATAAACATCCAAGTTATGGATTTTATAACATAGATTATACAGGGTCCGCCTTTGGGGGCTGATCCTATAAGTATCTGCTAAACCAAACTTACTATAATTTTGAAAATTTGGTGGCAGGGTAATGATGTTAGGGCTAACTCATCTAAAATATTTTCACGTTCGTACCACTTCCGGTTATACCAGAAGTCGGTACTTAGTCGCTTATTTTAAATGAAACACCCCGTATATTAATACATTTTTGGATTCTATGTCGAATTTTAAGGTAAGTCTGTTAAATAAACCAGATACGAGATTTCAGTCGTTTAAAAAAAACATTTTTCTAAAAAAATTGACAGATGCGATCTTAGTAATAATTGTTCTGTTCCTGTCAAACAATTTGAATAAAACTTTGAGGTGTTGTAGGCAAAGGTTTATTGCAACAGTCTGCAAAAAATGACATTTGTATTTTTCATAAAAATAAAATTATGAATGTCTAAACTCAGATCGATTTAACGTCAAAAATGAAGGTAAGTTTGTTTAAAACATTATTTGCCTAAACGTAACAGTTTCATACTTATTATCAAAAACGTCCCAATTTTAAAATTTGTGATAAAAATGAGCTACATACTTAAATCTAGTATTCCTTCTTCGTGGTCACCATGGAAACCAAATAATTGAGAATTGAAATAAAGAAAAATATTTGAAAAAGTACTGCAAAAAATTATAAAAATTGATAATTTTGTGATTCAAAAGTCGTTTTTGCCAAATAGAAATTTTCTGTCATTTTTTTTCAAATTCGATATCCAACATAAGTGTAAAAATTTAATACTTTATGAGTAAATCGAAAAAAACTACTTTTTACTGCGGAGGTAGTAACTATATACTTATCAGTGCATTCTTACACGATAAAGTCGCTTATTTAGTATTTCCTGCTCGTGATCAAATGTAAATTAATTTACAATAAATGTTCAAAATGTTGCCCGTTAGACGCAAGACATTGTTGAACCCGTCTTATAACGGCTTCATTTGTAGCCCTTTGAATTTCTTGTGGAGAAAGAGAATTGAAGGCATTTTGCACTCTTGCAATGCAATCTTCCTTAGTCGTTAGTGGTGTAATATAAACAATATTTTTGATTCGACCCCAAAGATAAAAATCCATTGGCGTAAGATCAGGTGACCTAAGTGGCCATGGAAAGGAACCATTATTGGCAAACCAACGATCTTCAAAAATTTCATAATGTTTCATGGAAACAGCGTTGGTGTTGTGAGGGGGCGCACCGTCTTGTTGGTACCATACATTTTCCCTTTCTAGATTTAATCGGACTTGAATTCGAGTGTTTAATATCTCAAGATAATTTTCTCCTAGAAATTAAATTTGTAGTCATAAATTGCAACAATCAACTATTTTAAACCTCTCAAATTTTCGTTGTAAAAATACACGTCAAAGATTTCGTTATTCCGAATAGCATAAAATACGTTATAATTCCAAATTTCCTGAAAATTACATTCGCGAATTAGATTTCTATTTTCGTTATTCCAGTAATGCGAGTTTCGGCGATGAAATATGCCATTTTTCGTAAATTTAGATTCGTCCGTCCATATATTAGTCAAAAAATTAGGAATTTCTTGTATTTTGAGCAAAATTGTTTCACAAAATTCGATACGTTTCAAGAAATCCGCTTCTTTCAAATGTTGAACTAATTGTAAACATTATTATAAGTTTTTGTTATGAACGAATAAGTACTCTAGCAAAGTACAGGCCGTAGGTTCGAATCCTACTTGAGGTAAACTTTTTATTTATGTATTTAATAAAATTAATAATAATTTTTAATTGTAAACAGTTTGGTCTAAACTTATGTTTCTTGAGAATTCTTCTGATAGTTGTTGGTGTTAAGCCAATATCTGGTTTCGCGTCGTTTATGGAATTACAAAGATAGGAACGGAAATATCCTAAAGTTATAACTTCATTCTATTCGTTATCAATAGCAGTGTTTTTGCGAGGCGTACAGTGTTTAAATGTGCCAAACTGTTCCAAATTTTGAACCACACGTCTTATTGTATCTGCTGATGGTCGAGGGCGCTCAGGATAGCGTTCGATAAATGTTCTTACTGTTCGTTTTGCAACTCTATGACATTCTCCGTGAATTAAAATTAAATTCAAATAATCTGTATTAGAATATTCAAGTCGAGCCATTTCATCAAGAAAAACACAAACTGTCAACAATTTTATTAAATTATTGACTACAAAAGAAAAACAAAATAAATAAAAATCTTTATCGTGTAATCATGCGCTGATAAGTATGTATTACCTCCGCAATAAAAAGTAGTTTTTTTCGATTTACTCATAAAGTATTAAATTTGTACACTTATGTTGTATATCGAATTGAAAAAAAGGACTTAGAAAATTTCTGTTTGGCAAAAATGACTTTTGAATCACAAAATTATCAATTTCTATAATTTTTTGCAGTAACTTATTCAAATATTTTTCTTTATTTCAATTCTCAATTATTTGATTTCCATGGTGACTACGAACAAGGAATACTAGATTTAAGTATGTAGCTCATTTTTATCACAAATTTTAAAATTGGGACTTTTTTGATAATAAGTATGAAACTGTTACTTTTAGGCAAATAAAGTTTTAAACAAACTTACCTTAATTTTTGACGTCAAATCGATCTGAGTAATAAAAAATAGGGGTTTTCATTTGATTTTTTGAGTAACTTGCATTTTTTGATAGTCAAGTTTAGACATTCATAATTTTATTTTTATGAAAAATACAAATGTCATTTTTTGCAGGCTGTTGCAATAAACCTTTGCCTACAACACTTCAAAGTTTTATTCAAATTGTTTGACAGGAACAGAGCAATTAACGAGTTATTACTAAGACCGCATCTGTCAATTTTTTTAGAAAAATGTTTTTTTTTAAAGACTGAAATTTCGTATCTAGTTTATTTAACAAACTTACCTTAAAATTCGACATAGAATCCAAAAATGTATTAATATACGGGGTGTTCCATTTAAAATAAACGACTAAGTACCAACTTCCGGTATAACCGGAAGTGGTACGAACGTGAAAATATTTTAGATGAGTTAGCCCTAACATCATTACCCTGTCACCAAATTTTCAAAATTATAGTAAGTTTGGTTTAACAGATACTCATTGGATCAGCTCCCAAAGGCGGACCCTGTGTAAAGTAATGAATCTTAAATGCCAGAATAAATAAGTTTTCAGTTCACCCTCAACTATTTTCCAATGATGTAAGGAACCTTAAACCATGAGGTTACTATTATGTCAACAATATGTGTAATGTTGAAAATCTAGAAGCTTAGTCTCAGAAACCATTTAAAAGAAATGTACGGTTGGAAACTAAACAATAGAATTACACGTACATATTTTAAGAAAACGGAGGAAATATCTACTCCCAACATAAAAGGTTTATTACGAGTGATTTTCAATTTTGCATTACTTAGCGTAAACAAGACAAACTAATAATAGAATTTTTCTATAATAATATAATATGTATTTTGAAAAAGCCTAGATTTTTAGGCGAAACGCCATACTGAATGGCCTTAACGTAGAAATATTTAATGGCTTAAATTTTATTATAATAGTATGTACTTGGGGATAGAGTTCTATATTTTAACTTAAATTGGCAAATAAAATAAATAACTTTTTTACCTTTTAATTATTATTATTAAATTTTAATCTTATCGAATCTTTTTCATGAAATCAAAAGAAATGAATAGTTTACATGTGTAAATATTCATGTTAATAATTAAAATGTATTTTGTAATTAATAGTTTCAATATGAAACAGACTTCGTTGGAATTTTCACAAATTACGCATGCGTTGGGTCCTTACTAACTTAATTAAATGCAGCCTGTCAAAAATTTCGCCAAAGGATCTAAAATTAGTGAGTACCATTTTGATTTTCTTCAAAGTAAAATTATTATTTTTATATTTACACCTGTTCATTGACTTTGCAGATATTGATACATGTAGTCGCACAAACATTTATACATTATCAACAAAAAAAAACAATAAATACAGGGTTACGATAGAGAAATTTAGCTCAAATGTGTTGTTGCAAATTCCAAATGATGGTCACGTTAGGTTGTTCCACATTAAAACATTGGACGTAGACTTGTTTCCATAAATCGATGATACTGCCTTGCTGTTCCAAGTGTGCTGTTTAATATTCCATAATTTTATCCAAATACAATAACTGCTGAATACTCTTCGTTGTGGTAAATACGACAAGTAGACAAGCACTTTATTTTATTTGTGTATTTAAATGTTGTTTTAATTATTTAATAATTTTTCGGATCTATCTTTGTATTTTAATTTTATGTAGATTTTTATATTTACTTGCACTTTTATTTTAGATGCCGTTATGAAGTGAAATTTATTTTATACTCTTAATCACTTTCAACAAAATAAACATCGAATCCCAAAATAACTGAAGAATTTTATTGACATAAAAAAAATGCACATCACCCGATGTTTAAACACGATTTCGAAATGAAACAATTACAATATTATCGACAATTATAATCGGTAACCTTAGTTTTAAATTTTGTTATAGGTTACAACAATTGTTTTTGAAATCTCGACTACGTTGATCGCGTTTCAAATCCGATAATGTTAACGAAAATTTTAACTTACATTTTAACAAAAACACTACTAGCACTATGACTTGTTAGTCATTAAAAATTATAAAAGCAAGAGAAAGCAAGACAGTTGCAAGACAGTGAGAAATCAGGAGCAATTCCTTTTATAATTTTCTCATGGATACCAAATTTTCAATTTTTTTCTACATTACACACAAAAGATCCTAGCATCTGATTGGTCTAAACAAAATTGTTAAATTTACTAAAACATAAATTATGCCATATCTTTTTCAAATCAAATTGGATTTGCTTTTTAAATACAAATTTGGAATCAGGGCAACTTTCTGCATAAAAATACACCTCACATGCTGTACTTCGCTTCAAAAATTTACATTTTGACAAACAAATCTAAATTTACTAATATCTAACAAATTTTATATTTTACAACTAAACTAATTACATATTCAAATTCTACATAAAAAACTGTATCAGAATACACTTATTTGAATCCATTTTACCTAGTTTTAACAAAATTTCTACTTTCATACCTTAATTTTAGGTAGTTAACCCAACTTTTCTAATTTTATGTTTAGTTTACATATTTACAGTTAATTTCTTTGTGAAAATGAGGGAAACCTACTATTATATGCTATTATAATTTATTCTAAACTTATCTTATCCTATAAAAACTATAAATTTGTAAAATTCTTAAATATAGTACTTAACCTAACTTAATTTAATTTACTTTTAACTTGCGTTTTAAACGTCTATATCGCTTGAAATGTTTATCTATTATGTTCTTATATCTGTCTCTAACATAATTACTGTTTATTTGTACTCCATAGTTCATAATTTTGTCATTTCACATTTCCATATTGTTAACACATTTTTGTAAATTTTTGTACACAAATTGTAATTATATATTAAATATCACATTGCACAAATGTTGTTCATGTTCTTAGCTATGTTTCTAAGTCACTACCACTTCTTATGTACTTTTTAAACACTTTGTGAATTACTAATATACTGTGTTCGTGCCATAACCCTTTTTTATAGTTCATAGAGTTTATGCATTGTACCTATTACTATACATGTTCTACATATTAGAATTATCGTACGTCATGCGATCAATATCTGTCACGTGTTTAAATTGCTTAAATAAATTGATTAAATGTGAAATTACTTAAATATGTTAAACGAAACTAATTGTACACACTAAAATATGAATCGTGTTGACCTTTCTCACATGTTACTGGTATAGCTCATTGCTTTTATGAATATAGCAACCTTGTGCATTCCCAACAAAGCCTGTTTTGTTACACCAAAACCACATTTATACACTCGTATACTATTTTTTTCTCATAATGAACTGTATACTTTTTCAATTTTATTTAAACTTGCATACTATATAGAATTTAAGCTCGATAAACTCTAGCCCCTTTATTATGCCTATTTCTAACCATCTCAATATATTACCTTAAAAATAGGTTTATGCTAAATTAAACATTACGTTCTTTAGTCACATATTAATATCGACATATCTTGTATTATTTTACTTAATTATTTAAATATTATTTTTCACTTGTTTTTCAACATTTATATTCTTACACGATTAAACCGTATTAGGTGTCGTGAAGGTTTACCAAGATAAGTTATGGAGATGGGCGAGTGCAAGATAGGACATAAAATGGTTGAAATTTAAATTCACATACCTTACATTTACCTCTTCTTGGGGTACCTTTCCTGTCGGAAATTCAAAATCATTATGGCAATTTTGATTTTCCTAGCGGTCTTTTTGAATAATTCCCCGGAGATGCAGTAGAACCATTCCCGCAAGTTTCTTAGCCAAGTTATCCTTTGTCTTCCAACACTTCGTTTTCCCACTATTTTGCCTTGCATGATGTTTAGCTTGTACTTCCCTCCTCTCATACTCCCAGGTACTCAAGTTTTTTAATAAGCTGCCATTATCTCGTAGTTTTGCTCCAATCTTTGTAAGACTTATACATTTGTCACTCCTCCGTCCACGCAACTCTAAGCATCCTTCTGTAACACCACATCTCAAAGGCCTCAACTTTCCTGATGTGCTCCCGTTTCGTAGTTCAGGCCTCTACTACCTACATTAGTGTGGAGAATACGCAGCAGCGGAGATTTCTTAATTTTAACGCATTATTGATGTCTCGGCTACAGAGGAATTTTTTCATTTTATTAAAGACATTCTTGGCTATTTCATTTCGGGTTCTATCTCTCTAGTTTGGTCAGATTGCTCGTGTATCCATGTACCTACGTATTTGTAGTAACTAACCTTGTCAATCTGTACATCGTTGATGTTGGGAGCATCCCTGTTATTTGGATTCTTTGTTATGATCATAAGTTTTGCTTTATTTAGATTTTGATCTTTATACCATATTCGTTGCAATATAATATGGAATTGTCTACAAGGTATTTTAGATCTTCTAAATTACTTGCTATTATTACCATGTCGTCCATATATCTCAAATTATTTACGATCTCTCCGTTAATTCTGATGCCTCTCTATTGTCTTAAGTTTTTGTTAATAAGTGTTCGTTTCAGTTGTTCAAATGCTTTTTCGAAGTCAATAAAACAGGCATACACTTCCAAGTTCATATCCAAGCATCTTTGCGTTAATACATTTCGACCGAATAAGGCTTCTCTGGTACCTAAACCTTTTGTGAAGCCCATTTGAGTGTGACTTATCTCTGTTTCTAGCTCTTTATATATACGATTATGGATTATTCTCAGAAAACCTTAAGTGTATGGCCCATTAGCGCTATTGTTCTATGTTCGCTACATTCTTTGGTATTAGGCTTCCTGGGTATGTTTATGAAGGTAGAGATTAACCATTCCGTGGGTATGTTTCCGTTTACGTAGATGTTATTGTAAAGGTCTAGGAGAATGTCTATAGCCCCCTCGTCTATCAATTTTAGTAGTTCTACTGGAATTCCATCTAGGCTACTAGCTTTTCCATTTTTTGCTTTTTGTAGGGAGTATCTAATCTCTTCTTTTATTATTAGCGGACCAACATCACGTCCCGCTTCCTCATGATCCATATCGTAGTGCATATCATAGTTACTTCCTCTGTTTTCATCTTGGTGTAGGTCCTTTATGTATTCGGTCCATTTCTTCATTGTCTCTTTAATGTCTACTATAATGTGCCCATTCTCATTTCTTATCATACTTACTACTTTCTTTTTATTTATCCCCGTTATTTCTTCGATTTTCTTGTGTATATTAAACGTGTCGTGTTTTTTTTTGGTGCTCTTCCATCTCGTGGTATTACTCTTATTTTTACTTTAATTAGCTTATTTATTTGTTGGTATACTTTTAGGTTAGTCGTTTTATGCTTTCTTCGTTCGTTCATAAGTAATTTCTGTTGTTATCCAGCTTTTGTGTTGTTTCTTATGGGGTCATCTCTCTTATCCCATTAGGTATGTTTTTTCATTGATCGTGTACGTTTCCTGTATGCGTGTTTTCTTCCTTTACCTCTCTCATTTTTTCTCTTATCTTCATTCTAACTTTTTCTCTTGTGCCAGTTTCTTTTAATATTTTAAAGTCCATGGTTCTTTCATTACGTTTCCTTAATTTCTTCATTTTTATTTTCATAGTTGTAACTAGTTGGTGGTTTGGTCTAATATCCGTTCCAGGATAGGTTTTTACCAAGGTGATATTATTATGAAACTTCGTGATATTATTATAAACTCTATCTGATATCTTTTGGTTTGCTGGGAACTTCCACATGTAAAGGCTTCGCTTCGGCAGCTTGAAATACGTGTTCATGACTGCCATTTCATTGGAATGGGGAAATTGTACCAGTCAATCCCATCTATTGTTTCGCTCTCCCAATCAATAATTTCCTACATACCCCTCAATAATTCCTTGGCCTATTTTGGAGTTGAAGTCTCACATGATAACTGTAACATCTACTTTTTTGCTCCTTTATTATCCCAACTCCATATCTATGATTATTATTGTTGTTTCTCGAGTACCATATTTTTTCGTTACAACATAAATTACTACCGCTATTAAAAAGTATAAACCTACGGGCGCTATCGTTCTCTCTTAGGATTCCTTCTATCCTACCACCCTACGCGAATACCAAGCCATCCATCTATGTCATCTTGCAATTAAAAAAAAAAACCAATAACTTTCTGAAATGTCCAACTTTGACATTGGTATTCATTCAATACAACATTCAGAACCAAATTAAACTTTTTATAAAAGTCCTACGTATACAAGTAAAAATACATACATATTCGGCCTACTCTAATATAATATTTACATACCATTAATTCACTTACGCTACCCATTTATAGTTATTTTGAACTTACATTCCTGAAAACACAGTGACAGACATTATCGTTACAGTAGGGGTTTTACTGAAATATTATTTTTCATGCACATTTAATTCTTTTATGCCATAATCTTTTACACAATATTCATCTCCATACTACATATTAGTTATACTCAAAAAGGAATTCTCCTGTACAAACACACGTTCATACAATATCATAAATCCGTCATACGCACAACACAACACTAATTACACCTAGTGTGTTAAAATAATCTTTGAATAATATATTTTTATATTTAAAATACCATCAATATTTTGTATAGTACTAAAATACAGAATTGCCTTCATCGTATAGAATAGAAATTTCACAAATTGTGCTTGAGTTGTTTGCTTTAGTGTCTTCATCTGGTGGTATATACATCTGTTTCGCTCCACGCGTAAAGTCCCTTTCTCTTTCTCCTGCCTTTTTTATGGTAAAAGGCGTGGGTTTCATTGATTGCTTTGGGGGTGGGATAATTTATGAGGATTTTGCACTTATTTATTTATTTTGGATTTTAGTTTGGCTGACGCCTTAGATCATTCCAGGGTTGGGCTGCTTAACCGGGTCGGGTTTTAGAGTTTTTAGGGGTTTTTGTCCTGAGTGTTATTCTCGAACTTTTACCTTCGTTTATCTTTCATCTAGCTTTATAAATTACATCACTCACTTCGAGATTTATCAAAGCTTGATTTATTAATGCAACTTACTTTAACTCGATTTCTACTTTCCTGTTAATAAGTTTTACAGATAAATTTTCTGCTGCAATACCATTAGATTTATTTCATCCATTACGATAACTAAGTAAATGTGTTTTACTTTTGTTTTATGTATTTTGATAACACGAATTATTTGCAGATTTATACACTCTCTTATTTTTCCATCCGTAAACAGTTCTCTTTGCATAACCTGATTCGTTTAGGGTAAATTTTGAAAGACAGCTGGTGTTATTTTGGTCATACCATGGTTATATCTCTACCATCGTAGATATATAAATATGCATATTGATAATGCGGTCCTTGATACTTGCTACTTCAGTCAAGTCAATTATCTTCTCATGCTCCTCATACCTACCGGATCCATTTGAACTAAGTGTTTCAAAATCATATTTGTAAGATGTGTAACCTGCCTTTTTAATAGTTGGTTAAACTAATAATAGATTATGAAAATGTAAACTTTCACTATTATTGCACATATTTAAAATACTTATCTTTTTGGGTTTTTATGGTATATTTCTAGCCTTCGACCGTCAGAGGGTGTTCTGATTTGTCTCGAACTCAACATCTGAAACAATTCTCAAAGGATATATTGCCATTGACGAAGATAACTGTAAGTGTTATCGAAACGTTTAGATTGTAAATATAAAAATACCCCTTAAAAAACCCAAAAAGATAAGTATTTTAAATAAATACTACGTTATTCACCGGTACTAACGTAATGTACTACTTTTATATCTATCTATCATCGTCTTTTCCTCGCCCCACTCCGTCATTATACACTCATTCTTTATCTCGTTTCGCAGCTAGACTCATACTTTTGTTTGTCATTATCGTCCACATACTTCCAATCACTTTCCTTGCAGCATTGACCCTTCGTCCAATCTCGCCATTGGTACCACCTGCAGTAAACATTCTACCCAGATATACCATCTCGTCCACTTGCTCTACAATTTCATCCTGCAGAGTAAATACTCTACTCTCCTTTCTAGCTTCCCGATTGAACACCACAATCTTAGTTTGGTTCACGTTTACGTTCAGGTCCATGCTCTCATAGACTGTATCAAACTTCCTCAGAGCGGTTTGTAGCTCATACGCACTGTTACTTAATAAGACTGTGTCATCTGAATACACCAGAAGTCGTACATTTACGTCACCAACCATTACACAATTTGTATCGGTACATGCTTGCCTAACACATTTATCCATGTCTACATTGAACTACCACGGTCACATCACACAGCCTTGTCCCACTCTTTGCTCTATATTAAAGTATTCACTCACACCTTCTCTCACCCTAACACATGCCCGACTACCGTTATATACTGCCCTTATTCCGTTTATTAGACCTTTATTTACGCCATGTTCATTTAATATTTCCCACATATTCTCCCTATTCACTCTGTTGACGACTAAAATAATTCTGATTAATAACCTGCTACTGCAGATACTGAATTTCTTTTCTGGTTACACTTAAAAATTTGTATAAACTATTAATTTGCGCTGTTTAATTTGGACTGTAGACGAAACATTTGAATTTATTTACTCTCATAGTAATGCAGGATGATTTAATAATATAATTTGTGTTGAGGTGAAATATTGAAATGAAGATTGTTTGCTTTCTTTCTTTTTTTTTGTGACTGACTACTGCTTTTTTTTATTGCTACATTTTGCTTTGATAGGAAATGAAACTGCTGGTTTTGGCACACTTGCGTTTTATTTGTTTATTGCTTGTTTTAATTGTTTATTGTGTTCTCTTACACCTGTACGGTCACAAAACCCATGCATCTAGTGCACTACTAGTTTAGTGATCCGCAAAGCATCAGCTGAACTAAATATCCTTTATTTTATCTGTAGAATATATTTGGCTATGTTCAACTACCACGTTGAACAGTTTACACATAAAATATTTGAAGCTATATGAAAATTTGTCGCTAGTTTAATTTTGCTATTAACTTCTCCTTTCTTTAAATACAGCTCGTATATTGCATTAAATCATTAAATCTTAATACTTTATTTATTTAAACATTCGAAAAATCAATGTAGAACAAAGAACATTTGAACTGAAATTTTAATATTATATTCTATCTGTAATTATTGATTTATACGGAAAAATAATTATAGCTGTAAATATTCCAATTAATTAGCTTAAACTAAATTCCTGAAAAGCATGAGAATGAAATGATTTAGTTTCATAATTATCTTTTGGGTCAAATCGTATATTTAAATGTATAATTTACAAGCTTTATGCAAGCTGCAGCTGTCGTCGTTAGTATAAAGTGAAATCTGGGTCGATATCAAATTACATGTTAGATGGATTATTTTGTTATAGGGGTAATTTATTTGGAATTTAAAAATTGAAAAATACTGGAGTTAACAGAATTTCACCAAGTATTATATTTTCTATTGCGGGCATTTTTTTAAACTTAATTTTACATTACTCGACTCGGAGAATATTTTTAACAAATAGGAAGTATCTCAGTAACTAATCTGGATTATGCAATTATCATTCTCTTATTTATGTTATAGTTTGTGTAAATTTGTGAGTTTCATTGACTGCCGATTCTAGTTTCCACCAATAAGTAATGTTTAATTAAAACAGCATGTGTGATTTCAACAATACTACGTTAGCGACAAATCTGTCACATGTACTACCAAGAGGGATTTCATAGCTTCGATCACACAGTAATATTTATAAAAATGTATTAATAGTGAGAATAAACTACAATTAATGTGTGGTTAAGGTTGTGTATAACGTATGACATTTTATTTACAAAAGTTACGTACGACCTTTTAAGAATAATTTCTACTCTTTTCAGTAATTGTATGTCACTGATATCATGCATTTATGTTATTCTAAGAGTTATAAGCACAACTGGCTTCGTGCACTCTCATTTAATGATATATTTGCATTATGGATATCTAGCTTTTTCTTTACATGTTACTAACTCGTTTTAACTTCTGTGTCAGTCCCTCATAAAAGAAAAATTAGTTTTTTAGAGTAAGAACCTTTAGCTTTGTTATACTGCACATTTGTATAAACTTGAGGATAAATTTTAATACCGTGATTAGTTTGTGCCTTAACGATTGTATTTGCGAGTCACGATTCGAATTTCAAAAAGATCATTTATATTTGCTTTTGGCTACCATTTGGGTGTTCAAAGATTTATTATTAATCATAGCATTCTTCTAATGTGCATAATTCGTTAATTTATTTAAATATTTCGTTGCCACTGCATTATTTTTATTTAGTTACTCTAATAACGGTGTATCTAGATTGATATTAGAAAATTATAATTAGTTTTTTTTTAATGCCTTTGTTACACTAACGGTGTTTAGAAGGCAAAAGACTTTGTGGCGACACGTTTCAAGAACTAACCTTAGTTGAACTAGAAGCATATTTTGGCCTACTGTTTCTAGCTGGAGTGTATAAATCTCATGAAGAGGCAACAGCCGGTCTGTGGAATTGAAATGTAGGTCGTCCAATATTCAGAGCAACGGTGTCCCTACAACGATTTCATGTAATTGCACGAATATTTCGCTTTGACGATAAAAAAACTCGGCCACAACGACGCCAAACTTATAAATTAGCTCCCGTACGAGACTTGTGGGATGAGTGGGTTGCAATTCTACCTCTATCGTATAATGTTCACGAAAATGTAACAGTAGATGAGCAACGGGTACCATTTAAACCTGTTAAATACGGAGTCAAGATTTGGACTTTATGCGATTCTGTAACTGCTTATGCATATAACATGCAAGTTTACCTCGGAAAAATAAACGTGAACCTCCGGAGAGAGGTCAAGGTAAAAGAGTTGTGCTAGATCTTACTTATGGTCTATAAGGTCACAACGTAACGTGTAATAATTGTTTTACCTCGTACGATCTGGGGCAGATGCCATTGAAAAGAAAAATAACCATTCTTGGCACTATTCGCAAAAATAAGCTGAATTGCCAGCCACATTGGTCTTCAAAATTTGACTTTACCATGGACACGTCGATCGTTTCCTATGTTCCGAAAGGGAATAAAAATGTTACACTCATGAGCACCATGCACCATGATAACGCGAAGTATGTAACAAGATCATAAAAAGCCGTTTATGATTTTAGATTACAATAAAACTAAAGGTGCTGTAGACACGCTAGACAAGTTAATAATAACATGCACATGCAGGCGAAAAACTAAAAGATGTCCTATGACTATCTTTTACAATATCATGGACGTTTCAGCTTACAACGCTTATGTTCTATGGTGCGAAGTAACTCCAACCTGGAATGCTGGAGAATTTACAAAACGGTGACTATTACTTGAGGAACTGGGTAATTTCTTGATCACTCCATTATTGCAAGAAAGAAAACGTCTCCCTGCAGCTGAAATGGTCATAAAGTCACGTTCTTCAACTCGTAATGCCGAAGTAAGGGAACAATCAACCACAACCAGCATAAAGGTTTAATTTTTGTCCCTATTCAAATGATAATAAAACTAATATGGCATGTTGTAATTGCTAAAATTACCTATGTAAAGCTACTGTCAAGACTGTAACAAATAAATCTATATACCTAACTTCTAAGTTTTTCAGATGTTGACATAACATTTATAATAATATGTAATAAAAATAAAATAACGTAATAAAATGTAAATACTACATCCTATTTCTCCTTATTATTTACTGTTATATCAATTTAACAATAAAACGACAACTATAGGCTCCCGGGTCATAATGACCCTAACACAATAAGTGAAACCAAAATGTTAACACAATAGGAGGGTTAAATTGATATTTAATATTTAATGGGAAGCTTGAAAATTATATACAGGGTGTTCCATTAGTGTGTAAAGTCCCGTATCTCCGTTTGTAGACTAGATATCAAAAAATTGTTTATACCAAAATGTAGCCAGCTATGAGCTTCACATTTTAAAATTATTAAGGTATATACAGGGTGCTTTATAACACCGAGATTAACCCAAGTTATATTTTCTTGAATGGAACACCCTGTATATTATTATGAATTTAAATTGCACTTACATTACACATCACGCAAATATAAGGTTTTGATATGTTATACTGGATATTTTAAAAGTTATGACCAATTTTAGATAAACGTTATTATTTCAACGCCCTGTAGAGCCCAAGATAATTAATAAAAAAATTACTTTTAGTATTCATAATTTCTTATTATGATGTACATTCATACAAAAAAATTATTTTTGTAATTATTGATTAATTTGTATACAGGGTGAGTCAGAACACGCTTATAAAATGTTCTTCATTATTCTAAATGAACCACCCATATTTTATATGGTGATTGAATAGACCTTTATTAACTCATTAATTTTTGTGAACCATTCCCTATACCACCTACCGCTTTCCGTTTTTTTAAATATTTCCTATTGAATAATGAAATGCTCATGTTTAATTATTTTTTAATGGGATCAAGTAGCCTTTGCGATCATTAGCTTGTTTTGCACTAAAATATAAATCATGAATAGGAATGGTCTGTACATTGTGAAGTTTCAGATTTGGTCGAAAAGTCGTATGATGGAGAATAAACAATTACCTTTAGCCATAACCATGCAAAAAACTAAGTTTGAGGATTACTAATGATCTCAATTTTTGGGTCTAGTTATCCATGAAAAAATAAATAAATTTTCTTTAATTTGACATTTGTCAGTAACAATTATAGAAGTTGTTTACGTTTGAAACTGTGTTTCAATTTTTTGATATCTAGTCAGCAAACGGAGATATGGGACTTTTACAGTAATGGGATACCCTGTATATATTTTCGTTGTATACAAGGTATTTCGGAAAGGTTGGAACATAGCGTGGCTGCAAACCACTGTCACTGAAATATTATGATTTAACCAAACTTACCTATACTAAAAACTCAGACACTAGAAGTTTCAAAGTTTTTGGAAAAATAATTTTACTTGTAAATAATAGTAGACTTTGGTAGAGTTAAATGATGACATGTGTTGTGAATATAAGTGTATTGAACATGAATATCATCATACAATATTTGCCATAACGTTCTAGTGGCTAACCTATCAATTTTTATTTTTTCCTTGAAATACCTCTTTTTCGAAAATATATTTTGTGTCTTTCTGGATTTTATACCTCTAACGGTATATTGGCAATAAAGTAAAATCTGAAACTTTGATTTATTATAAATTTTGTTATGAACGAATAAGTTCAAAGGTAAATATGTAATTAAAAATTATTATTAATTTTATTAAATACATAAATAAAAAGTTTACCTCGAGTACGATTTGAACCTACGACCTGTACTTTGCTAGAGTACTGCGATAACCAGCTGCGCCATCGAGATTCAAGCTCCAATCGATGCCAATTTTGTCTTTATGTATGTAGAACTGACGTAAATTCTAAATATAATGAGATTACAATCAAATTACTTTGATATTTTGATAATCGCAGTAAACTAATAAGCCTTTTTAGTTGAAAAAATAAATGTGCAATGTAGCCACTATTTTATTTAATGCATAGATTCTTTCGACGTAAAAAATTGTACTGCACCTTTTGCAGCATTGGTTATGTAAACCCAATGTTCACCTTCTGTATTTACACCATCAGAATAGACTAATTGCATCTCGCAGAAACGAACCATAAACCTTTAAACCCGGTCATTTATTAGAAAACTATACATGAAGGTGCTGTCTATTTTAGATAAATCTGCAAAATGTTAGATGCATTACACGCTCAACAGGTAAAAGTTTTTGGAAAGACTATACTTGTTATGGATGCAAAAGATGTGTTTTAATAACTTTGTGTGTTACTACTTTGAATATCCTATTTCACGAAACAAACCAGGTGCTCTTCTAAGGAGTCTCAATTTTTTTTTGGGCGTCACCAATCAGCCAGGCGTTCGTTTCCACGACGACGGCTTTCGATTGTTGTAAACGTTTTCACAAAACCTGAGAACCAGCAACGTATCAGTTTGTTCACCGAACATATACGTAGCTGCCATTATCGTTAATATGTTAAGGAAAACAAAATAAATAATCTCAAACAATTGAGTGGCGTGAAGTATGACCGTGACGTTAATTACACAGCGGCTTTGCAGCCCGCAAAGGTAACCTTTTCTAACAGAATCGCTTGTTGATTATTATTAAAAAAACAATTTAAACCTTACCTCTTTGGTTTTTCAAAATAACTACGTTTTGTTATCTAGTTAGTGTTGGCCTTTTTGAAGAAAACAAAAGCTGCACTGAATGGGCCTCATAAAACTGCAAATCTTTCCCCATAACCGTCTTTCTATTTGCTCTAGATTCCGAGATCCCTATAGTAGAAATAAAAAAACACATAATCATCATCTTCTCTTTTCATTATTTCATTGTACTATCATTCTGTAATATTAAGTCTTATTATCATATAGAGACTCAGAACATTTGCGATAGTGGCAGCACGGAATCCGATATGAACATCAAAGATAAAGCTGAAAGTAAACACTCTGGCTTGCAGGAAGCAAAATAGCCAGCATATACAAAAGTTCTGCAACAATTTGGCTTCTAAATTACAGCGATCTTGTAGTGTATAAGAAGTTGTTCCTAAACCTTTGTAAAAAAAAGCTATGTATGATAAAAGCAGATACCAAATTATATCGTCCAATCCGCTTTAAGAAATATTTCATCTATTCCAGCCACATCAACCAGCTTTAAACAGCATGATTTTCGAGCACGGGCCGAAGACTATGTAGGGAATAACGCTTTCAATCATACAAGAAGTTAATGTGGACAAACATGGTTACCGTAAAGAATAATCAGGATTAATCTTACTTTTACTACCCCCTATCTTACCGTTGACATAGTTCCACTCGGTAAATGCAAAAAAGGTTTCTAACTTTTACTGGATCGCACACTGCTTTTTTACGTCAATTTTAAATATAAATTTCCTTGTACACAGTAGCAATTTCGGTTAGTAAACCGATTCTCCAGTAATCGTTCTTGCAGTAATTAATATATATCTAAAATTCGCTATAAAAATTGCCTAACCGTTTAGATTCCCTCTCTAGATACATACACTTTTGTTTTCTAACATTAACCGATATTTTAACATTTTGCAGTGCCGTAACATTCGAAATATGTACAAAAAAATTATTCATGTTCAAACGCTTATTTACATAATCCATATAAATTATATAAGGTCTCAACTACAGAATGGTCCGAAGTAATACATCATACGTTTAATGCTTCAAAATAGTTTAATTCAAAAACATCGACATTTATGTTCTAAAAGTATATAAATAAGCTTGTATGAACGAACATCTCTATTATACTGGGTGCTCCCCGTAGAAGTGCTTGTGCTGGTTATTGTAATGATTTAGAACCCGAAATGAAATTTTTGTTGCGAAGCAAATATCACGAGATGCGCAGGAATGAGAGAGATATACACTAAGTTAGCTAATAAAAGTCTCAATTATAAAAATATTGTATTTCCAAGATTATTCGATGGATGTAGAACTATTATCGTAGCTATGGTATGTCAGGTTGAAGTTGCCGTATATTCACCGAATGGGGAGGCCGTTGCGATAAGCCGCTGTTACATCTCAATTCTGATTGGATCTTAACTATATGCTATGTATGTAAATCACAACTATTCACGTATTATCTAATAACACTTAGTCATACTCTGGCTAGATAGCATGATCCCATTCCAAAATGCAAACCAGAAATCTCTTCACAGAGAATTTACATTGTCCTGGCTATCAAGTAGATAGATATTCACATTTTTTTGATCTCTAGAGTAGAGCTGAAAGACAACATTGATTATTTGATTTATCAATTACTTAATTAATCGACTATTTGATTAATCGATCATTTGATTAATCAGTTACTTGATTATCGATTAATAAACAAATCGAATATTTTCAGTACTCAATTATTGACTGTTCAAACTTAAATCGCCCACCCTTTATTCCACATTACACTTTCTGCCCATACTGCCCTAGTTTAAATATTATATCACTATGTTCTATATATTATTTACTGTAAATATATTATGATAAATTTAACTTTTAGTTTGACGTTCTCCACTTAATTATTGTTTTATTATTGTTTCATTAATGGAATATCCAATTAATCTATCATTTGATTAATATGTCATTTGCTAAATCGTTTTCTTGTTTAATCCATTATTTAATTATCGATTCAGCAAAAAATCGATTATCTTCAATGAACAATTAATAATTGATGAAACTTACAATCGTCCACCCACTCTAAAGATAACTTACAAGCGTTGCGTTTCATTCACATTTAACAGTAGCTTAGGTATTACACTGATATATGTTTGCCTACAACCAATAAATAAAGGAGTTAGATGCATTTTTATGAACGACGTTTTGTTAAAAAAACATTACCTATAGCCAACAATAAGCGAGAAATAAGCAATTTCCCCAACAACGTTTTTTGCAGTATTAACCCCCTACGCCTAAGTTGTCGAACACCCTGGAATTCTATGACCCCTTTACAGTAGTTAAAAGTCCAGTACTATATCTGTGTCGGTGCTTACTCAATCTAAGTTACTAGCGCCTGGACTGTCTACATAATATAATGGATTGCATCCATAATATTTTTGCAACATTAGTTCTTTTCGGAAGGACCTACTTTATTTTTTGAAAGGAAATAATGGTCAATATAGAGCGACAGTTATAAACTATGGGATACTTGTTCGTAACGTTATTAACAATTTCGGTTTAACAGTTTCGAAAACCTGGAAATTCAGTGTTCCCTCGTTTATATCAAATACGTATACACTTGACCACATTTCGTGAGAAGAGATCGCGTAACGATCAAATGGGGAAAGTTTTCCGGAAATAAATCTTATTTCAAATTGATCCTGACTTAACATCGGTCTCTTTGGTTTTTTTTAATGGCGACCACTTTCGGGTTTAATTATTCAGATAGCCCCCGATAAAAGCTTTTCTATAAGGTACAATGTGTCTGAAAAGTCTTCATTTCTGCGAGATATATCAACAAAAATTAAATTTGACTATGGTAAGCTATGACATAAAACTTTAGTATGCCATAAATGATAAGCTCTGTCAATATTCACATGTAAAAATGAAATTGGTGAGTGAGTAAGAATTTACAAATGAAGAAAAGGTTGATATTCTGGAAGGAAAAGACACCCAAGTATACCAGGTAAACAATCTTGATATACTTGAAAACGTTATTTTGCAAAATGTGCATCAGTTCTCCGAGTCTCTAAAGAAACTGGTATTCCGAAATCCTGTGTTCATAAAACATTGAAGAAAAACATATACCACCCATACAAACCAACAATTATACAAGGCTTAAGCAGAGATTACAATTCAGAAGGTGGTATCGGCAAATGTGAAGATAATGCTGATTTTCCTAGCACTGACGAAACAGGGTGTACCAATTGCAGAGTGTACATCATCATCTGTCTACTGAAAATCCACATTTGGTAAATCAAAGAAGATTTCAAGTTCGATTTGGTTTTAATATCTGACGTGGTTTGATGGTACGGATCTTTATTGAGTTTTTTTTTGTTCTTCTGAGTGTTTTTCACTTTATATGATTACTTAATATTTCCTTTCATCTTTGATGATAGCTTAACTGGAAACAGATATATGTAACTACTAACGAACGAGATAATGTCCGCCCTGAGACAAATTATTAACCCTGAGAACATGGAAAACATCTGCTAGAGTAGTTTCAAAATGTCATGGCACTCGCCCCTCCATGCGCATATGATTCAAATGCGTCGAAAGTATTCGACAAATATGCTACTATTCAACTTACAAATGTAACCATTCGCTTTGTTTACTTCACGTTGTATTCGTACGTTGCCACTTAATTTTATTCCTTATGTATTATAAAAAATCTGTCTTTTTCAAGGCACTTTTTATTATTTCATCGTTACTTGTTATGGACCCCAGTTAAAAATGATGTAGGGAATAATAATATTACGTTTAAAATTTAACATCTGTGAAACTTAGCACAGAATAAATTTAAATCAATTAGTCGTTAAGAATGGGAAGCTGTGTACAAACATACAGAAAATATTTAACAAGAATATTTAAAAGAGAAGGTTTGATTGATGAAGTTGAAGAGCGGATTTTTACTGTAATTACAGGTGCAAGTGATGAAGAAATTGATTACAGCAGTAGTGACAAAGACAGCGACAGTGAATTAGATTCTAACTAATTAAACTTTTGTAGTTATTATTTTTGTATTTTAATAAAGTTACATTTTAAAATGTTTTATCAATTTTTTATTTATGTTACATATTGGTATTAGAATTTGAAATACTTCTACAAAAATGTTTTCCGATCAAACAAGGAGGGTCGCATTAAGTTGCACACTGCTGTGATACGTAGTAGTTATTTCAACGTTTGTATTCTGTCCTATTAGAAGTAGTTCAAGTTATAATATTATAATCACATTGAGAAGCTTCATTCAAGTTGTTATAGTACACATTTACACCTACTATTACTTAATCTAAGAATTGTCGAACAAATAATTTTTCACATTTTCTAGTCGGCACAATAAACTAATAGTGTGAACAGAATAAATACTTGTCGTATTTGTAATATCACTTATTATGGGTGCAATTAAAAGTTTATAACACGTTGAACTTCATTTTTGGAAATCCTTGATAAAAACAGCAGATGTTGAGCAGGTTAGGTTATGTTTACCAATTAAAAAAATGATTTTAATGTAAATATGAAATAGGTAATTCAATACATACCTAAATTGAAATTATTACAAATGATCATTCAATAAAAATGTATTCAGTTACGATATCAATCGTTAAAAAAATCTATAATTACTAAATTTATTCATTTGTCGTCTATTTTTAGGATGGCATTTTTGCTCCCGAAGTTTCCCGATTATAACATCGTTTTTCATATTGCAGAAAATTGCGCCGTGCATCTCAAGTGTCACGACGTTTTGTAACTACTCTACCAGCAGGACGGCGGTCTGGCTCGTAAATACTCGTGACGTCAAACATTTTTTAAGAGAAGACTTTAATGAGAGAGTTATTAACAGTAGACAGTGGCCTGCGGGATCATCCGATCTTAACCCTCTTGACTTTTTTACTAAAAACGAAGTATTCAATTTTGAACCACCAGAAACTCGGAAAATTTTAGATATGCTAGGTATATTACGTAGAGTTGGAAACTATGTAAGAGCAAGATGCCAAATGTGTGTGGATCAGAATAGTACCCATATTGAACAGTTTGTTTAAGTGCATTTGAACTATTAGAGTTTGATTTATTTTTTGTTATTATTTCTCGTAGAATATTTTTCAGACTTGTTGTACCTCATTGAAAAGCTCTTCTCGGGGGCTATCTGTATAATAAGAAACTAAACATGATCGCATTAGAAAAACAAAAGATAGCGTTCATAACTTGGGAACAAATGAAAATCGGGGAGTTTCTGTCAACTGCAACGAATTTGTCGTAAAAAAGTGGCCCAACAATTTGAAAGTTTAAAAGCTGTTGGATAAGGCGTTATTGACTTATTTGAAGAAAACTGAAATCTGGAAATTATAGTTTTTTCAAAATATCTCAAAATCAAGATTTGTTGCGAGCATTGGGTTCAATGCTCGCAACAAATGGCAAAACATTCCCGATTTGACGGTTGATTTATCTCTTCTAATAACCGATATACCGATGGTGAGCATCGAGATGTGGACACTATAATATTTATAATAATGTAGAATGAACGTTATGTCATTTACCTACAAAATATTTAATTGCAATATTTAATTTTTTTTAGTAACGACTGTCTTAGGCCCTCACTTTTATTATCACTTAACACTGAGAAAATATATGTTCTGCAACTTCAAACTGACGTTGTTGTAATAGTTGAACTTTTTTACCCTTCTGAAGCACGTAGTTGGACTCCTTCCTCTTCTATCTTTTATTCCGTGAATTTAATTAACTTAATATTTTATTTAATTAAAACAACGAAAAAAAACTTTTTTTATGGAAGTTTAAGTATTAATATTCACTCTTTTCCTTTTCTTTTAAATAATATATAAAGGGTTGAAGCGTGAGCAAGAAGTAAAGCGTGTACACTTTTAAACGATGGTTATGTTTGAATATTCTTTGCAGTATCTTTTAAAACAAATTAGAGTTTCTAACACAGAGTGCCTGTTATGTATACAAATTTATTTGTGTTTAAAATGAAATGGCGCTTAAACTAATTTGTTACTTGTTTTGACGGTTTTTTACCTTTCTAGGTGATTATCAATCACCTTCACGCCAAATTTGAGCAATGAGTATACTCGTATTTATTTAATTCTCATCCGTTTAATCTACTAAAAGCCTTGCACAAATGTAATAGTAAAAGCTGAAAATGAAGCTCGCATGTTGTTCAGGTGACAATCAAACATTAATTCTGTTTTTAACACTAACATTGTTGGTTTGTTAATGAAATAGTGATTGTTACCGAAATGTACGAGAGTTAGTGCAACTGATACTCGGATAATTGGAATGAGCCGAGTTCCATTCGTAAGGGATATTTATCCTCCGGTATCTCATTTATGTCCTGTCTCGCCTGGTGGATTTCGGGATTTGTGGATTGGTGAAGAGACTAAACGAGCATTACCTCCTCATGTCTACAAATACTACTTGGCACGCACGCGAAACTATCGTCGACAAAGTTTACGGGTAAGTAAATTCATTTATTATGTAGCTGTGTACGTTTCTGTTTCAATATCGTAAATATTTTAATATTTCAGCATCTCTTGTTTAATCGGTTTATTTTATTTTATGCACATATGGCAATGCAGTATTATAGGAAAATTAGCAACTTGGCAGAGACCGTTTATGGCTATACTTAATCGGTATGCGGTAATTCCGTGTTTCATTTTGCTAACCTAAAATTGCGATTTAAGGAGAGTGGATTGCACAAATTTAATTGCGATTTAGATTTTAAGCAGACGTTTCTATATTTTGAGTGTTACATGCAGTATAAATTAATTTAAAAAAATTATTGAATATTGTATGACTAGCTTGTAATCTCTCACTTACCCATTTATAGCCAGCTAGATTAAACTTGGAATTTCACTCTCGGAATTACTTTAAAGGGCTATAACAGAGTGTAAATGTAAGTTTTAAGCGCAAATATAAACTAAATGATGACAAGCAGTTTGTCTGTCTTTGTCCGCAATTACAGAAAAAAGGCTCAATTTTTGTCAAATCCCTTTTGTTAAAGGATGATCAGGTAACCCCATTCTGGTCCAAGGTGGATATTAAAATTTCAAATATGCATGTATAAAAATGTTATAAGTACACGAAAACTGAAGTTGGGACCACGAGAGGTGTCTTATGAGTTAATTTTTAGAAAACGTATTTCGTTAATAGTTTCAGAAGCGTACTCAGTTGTACTAAAAGTAACAAAAATAAATTATAAATCAACACAAAATCAACTGATTATACAGGGTGTCCCGAAAAGATTGGTCTTAAATTATGCCACGTATTATGGGGTAACAAATAGGTTAGTTGAACCTCACTTACCTATATACAAAAGTGCATACAAAAAAAAAGGTACAGGGTGATTTATTTGAAAATTTAAATTAATTTTTTTAGCATTGTTGAGTTAAGTTAAATATCGTGTTTGTTTATAAATTGTAATGTAATAATAAAGATGTTTTTGTTATTTATGAAAATGTAGAATTTTATAATTCAATATTATGAAATTGGCATTTAAAAGGGTGGCTGTATCTTCCAAACTAAAATGTTTACAAAGAAATACAAAGAAGCAAAAAAGTTTAATGTAACCCTCATGAAAAGTTGGGGTGTCAAAAGAGTGTTGACCCCCTCTGAAAATCCATAATAAATAAAAATAAATGAATGCGACTACTTTCAGTTTATTGGTTTTCGTATACTAAACTGCACAAAAATGAATAGGGATATTGTATTTACTGATGATTTATTAATACTTTGCTTTTACAATCAATGCGGTGCTTTTCACTTATGAACAAAAAACATCTAATACTGGTGCAGTTGTTAATTGTTTTCCTGTCGACTAACAAACTGTATTGATTGAATATCTAGTTTTGGTGATAGAAATGCATCATAGGGTGCATCTACAGGTAGATATCGCAGAATTGCTAGGAACGTCGCAGAGTGTGATTTCTCGTACCATATCACGTTTTCGTGATACAAGCACGACTACTAGGAGGCCTGGAAGTGAGTCTCGTTGAATCACAACACCTCGACAAGATCGACTTGTAAGAATAAATGCAAGAATGCGGCCTTTCTTTACGGCTCTACACCTCCAGCAAGTCCTTCAAAATGCAACAGGAATCCGAGTATGTACTCAATCGATAAGAAATTGTTTGTTCGAAGTAAGACTTACTTCCTACCGTCCTCTCAGATGTCCCGCTAGAACTGCTGCACAAAGAAGAAGAAGAAGAATGATCAAGAAGCGACACCATCGGAGGACATATTGTTTTCGGATGAGTCTCGATTTTGTCTGCATAGTACACGTCAAAGGGTTTATCGAAGTACTGTAGAGTGTACATTGCCTCAATATATCCAGCCGGTGGTCGCGTAGGGTGGATGTGGTTTACTGGTATGAGCCGGAATGGCGTACCGAACTCCATATCTTTAATGGTGCTTTGACAGGTCAGCGTTATGTTGAATGAATTACGTATTAAATCGCCAACGTTGTTGGCAGAGAAAATCTTATCTTTTTTAGACGATAATGCAAGACCCTACCGTGCTCGAGTTGTTTTGAACGCTTTTCAAAATGAAGAAATAAATCATCTACCACTTCCAACGTTCTCGCCAGACCTAAATTCAATCGAGCACGTTCGGGATTTTCTTCACAGGCGACTAGATCAGCATATTCCACAGCCAACCACAATTCAGCAACTAAGAGGCGTATCCGGTTTTCTGGCAGCAAATACCACAAGAACATATACTGCATTCTAAGTATGCCTGCAAGGTGTAGAGCAGTTATTAATGCCCATGGAGGAGCAACACGGTATTAGCCATTCAAAATTTTCATTTAAATTACATAGGGTGAGACAACTCAGTAACCATTTTTTCCTCAATTTGTATTCAACTTAGATTTTAAGTAGGCTGTACTTTTAATTCCACATGTAGCTACAATAAATAACTTTCTGTTCTCCATTTTGTATCACTTTGCTTATAAATATCACCGATTTCAGCTACACGCCGCTATAAATACAATATCCCTATTCATTTTTGCGTAGTTTAGTATCTCATATAAATTTCCATAAATTTACGTTACACCGTTTTAGAGCAACGTTAAAAAAATGAATTTAAATCTTCAAATAAATCACCCTGTACCTTTTTTTGTATGCACTTTTGTGTATAGGTAAGTGATGTTCAATCAACCTATTTTTGACCCCAGAATATGTGGTATAATTTATAACCAATCTTTTTGGGACACCCTGTATAAACAAATTAATATGCAAATAATTGTTTATATAGTACATTTACATCAGTTCTACATACATAAAGACAAAATTTACATCGATTTGGGGCTTGAATCTAGATGGCGCAGTTGGTTAGCGCGGTACTCTAGCAAAGTACAGGTCGTAGGTTCAAATCCTACTCCAGGTAAACTTTTTATTTATGTATTTAATAAAATTAGTAATAATTTTTAATTATTAGTTGGTTTAAACACAATTTTGAAATCGTTACTTTTATTTCTATTTAAATCAAATGCAATTAAAATTCAATAATAGTTTTTATGTGAAATACATTTCATATCTAGGTACATATTTAATCACTACATTCATTATCACTAGATGATTGACCTAAGCTAATCACAATAATGCGTTGTTATTACCTTCGCATACAATTATAAACCTAAATCATAAATCACATCTCAATTAATTTGCCTTCTCCATGAGGTTTTTTTCTTAAACTTCTCACATTATTGTCGTGCTATGTTTTTCTACTTGAGACTCGACTAAATATCTAGGTTTCACCTAGATATAGTGGATCATATGTTGCCGCTTGTTTGTTTTTGAAGTAATTTCTTAAAAATCTTGCTCTGGCAGCAGCTATATGATGTTCTGGGATCATTTTAAAATCGAACCCAATAGAATGTATCAGTCGCTTGAGGCTTGTTACAGTAAATGAATACATGTTGTCCTCCTTTAACTAGTACATTAAGCTTTTTACTGTAACTGGCAACACTAAAACTAAAATAATTAAGTCAATTTATGTAATAACTATTTTACGTGTTTCTTACATTTAAAATGCATATCATAAATTTTTCTCTTAACCACGTTTTTTATGTAGTCATCTACAAAAATGTTGCGTTTCTTTTGACGATGTCTTTTCTTCTGAGGTGTACTAGATAAACCTTGACTAGCTTCTTGATTTGAAGCAATTCGTCATTAACATGACGTCTGACGAGATAGCCCCTCTCCACCTTGTAAAAATAAAAAAAAATACATAAAAATTACGAGATATTTATGAGCTTTTATATTACGCAAATTAAAAATTTTGGGCGCGTCCTACTAGGGAGGAATTTAACATTTCAGTGGGCGGCAGGGGGAGGGGGCGAGTCGACGTCGACTCAGGGGGATAGTACTCCATTGAAGTCGTCAATACTTTGATTTCTGCTTTGATCAGTTTTGCTGCTGCTTCAATTAGACGATATTTTTCTATTTCTGATTTTCTAATTTATTTTTTTTCTGGTAATCTAAGAGAATGTTAGCCACTGTTTGACCCATAGTGATCATGTTAGGCATCCCATCTCTTTTGGAAACGATAATGTTACTAAAAAAATGTTCTTCAAGCTTTTTCAGCAGGTGCGGAGGAGTATAAGGTTCATTACCAACTGTTCATTTTAGTAGCCAGCTGCTGGATAGAAACCGGTTCATCATTTTCTTGAAACCACCTACATACTTCAAGAAAAGCATCATGTCTTTCTTTCTCTGCAGGACGCTCAACAGGCATGTAATGTAATTCGTCGTGGGAATGATCTCTGTACTTCTTTGGGATAGGGTCGCCTTTTCGAAAATGTATGCTGCATGCTTGGTAATAAGTGGCATCTGATGCTGTTAAATCATTAACTGATAGCAATCGTGATTGAACACTGTCTGACCATACATTTCTGGAGTTACACGCATCTATAACAGATTTTTGAAACATTATGTACGGACCAGCATAACGCCATATTTAACCCGTTTCTCACTGTCAGTAATAAAGCGACCACAAAACAAAGTGTTCTTTAAATATGAATGTTGGTATATTCGACCGCAATACTCTACTGCAGCTGGCTATTGCTTCATCGTGAGTATGCATCTTCAATTTCGTACCACTCTGGATATTATTGGAATTTGTATACAAACGGCGGCATTCGACATAGACACTCACGGGGTGATTTGGAAATGATTCAAATAACTCATGGATATTGTCTTTTCGAAGTTTACTTGCACTGATGATACCTTGTATACCTTTAGCGAACAACTTAACAAACTTTGAAGATTCGCTTTCACTTTTAGAGCACAAGACACAGTTATGTTCTGCCATTTCCAATTACCGTACTTAGGAGACGTCACTACTTGAAAAATAAATATTTTTACACGCTACCACCTACTTCATGTTTCATACTAAGGTAATGTCGGGTATTAGGGAGAATCCAGATGGAAATTCTCCTATGGTCTAGAGGCGATAAGTATTGAGATGACCGACGTACAGAACATTAAAACCCAAATGATTATTGAATAGCAGATAAAAGGATACAATAAACATAAATGGATAATAAATTTGAAAATATTAAATGGATAGGATGGTGAATGATGTTGAAGGGTAAGGAGTTAAAAAATAATAAAATAATGAAATAAATAAAAAATTTAAACTTTCTCCGACTTTTTCCCCGATTACTCGGTCTTTTTTTTAATTTTTGGTGTTTCTTCAAGATAGAGGCAAAAAACGCATTTTGCATAGTTAGATTTTTCTAGACGTTTAGTATGTCAAAAAGATACTCACGAATTAAAAAAAAATCAATCCCCGTCTTTGTGGGAATTGGTATGGGGTATCACCTCTTTTTTACATATATCTTCTGGTTATGGATAGATTTATCATAATCTTTAAAGTAAGTAATTTAAACTTTTCGGCCGCGTGTTATTGGCCGCGCCTTAATGTCCTAGACAGATGGTAAAGGCAACGTTGCATATTAGCAAACAAGGCATTTTGTCAAGAGTAGTTTTTTTAGAGATTAAGAATCAGAAAATAGTAAATTATATATTCTATCATTATAAGCACATTGTACATTCCAAATGCAAATCATAAATTTTTCTCTTAACCAAGTTTTTTATGTAGTCATCTACATCAATGCTACATGTCTTTTGACGTTGTCTTTTCTTTTGAGGTGTACTAAATACACTGACCTGCTTCTTGAATTGCAGCAATCAGTGCTTTGATACGTGTCACAGTTTTTTCTGTAACTCTACATGCTTCGGGAGTTCTCTATAAACAATGGTTTAGGTATGACAGATTTTTAATTACAATACTGACCTGTATACTCGACGTTAGAGGCAAATTCGGCTCATTTCGATCACGCTCCATTTCAAAATACTGAACATTCATTAACATGATCTGGCTTTGAACGTTTAAAGATTTACCTTTTAACGACGTCATACTATAGAACTTAATGATCGCCTTTAAAGAATTCCAGTTGTTTTAATAAAAACTGTTTTAATAACTCTGGGACAAATGTACGAGACTATCAAATTGTGAGGTTAAGTTGATGATTTATTGGAGACATAAATTTTCAGCACTTTCAATATTTAAACCACAGACGTTCGTTAAAATCTCCCTTCTCTTTTCCATGCATATATTATTTATGAGAAACAGAAATAAGTATATATTATAAGTTTTTTGTTTTATGTATCATGTTATGATTCATACATTCGCGGTCCCCCCTGCTCTAATAAATTACAAAAACTAAAACTTTTTAAAGGCAATTACATCTACAATTTTGTTAAAAAAAGTTAAAAGAAAAGAAAATAGAAGCTATATCAACAAAGTAGAAGACATCCTTAAATCTGAAGACTAAATTTGCTAAAATTAATTTCAAAAGTTTTTCTCTTAAAATCACATATTTTTTAGAATTTTTTATTATCCATTTTTCAAAGCTACGCATCAAGAGTTTTCCTCTTCTGTATGCTTTACCTAAAATTTATAAAACCGACATCCCTATGAGACTTTATTGTAGCTTACAGAGGGAATCCCGTTTTTAAAATTTCAAGTTGGCTTAATAATGTATTGAGATCGCATATCAATTTTGAATTTTCTTTTTCTATCAACAGCTCCATTGATTTAGCAAATTCTCTGAAAGGTTTAGAGTTTAATGATTCTTATATATTAGTTTCATTTCATATTGTTAATTTGTTGCCTAGCATTCCTGTATCGAAGTACCTATTGATAATTAACTCAACTCGCATCTATCATATAATGAATGCTATTTCATCGGAGACTGCCTTGAAATTTGCCACGTACAAATCTTTTTCACTTTCAATCAGGCTTATAAGCAAACAACAGGGTTACCGATGGGTATCAACCTTTCTCCCTGCCTTTCCGAAACTTTCCTATTCAAATTAGAAAAACTGTTTTTTTCAAAATTGTCAAAATGGAGGAAAGAGGCCCAATTCAGCGTCACAATTATCTTAATTCCAATATAAAGTTCACCAGTAAAAAAGAAGTATACAGTGCTATTATTAATTTTCTTGACCATGTAATTCATTTCAACTGCTTCCTTCCTTTGATTCATAAATTGGCTACGTTTAGAACGGAGTTCGTTGCGAGCAATGTAACGGTGCGGACACAACGTGTGCACTCCGCTATCAGTGCGGCACAGCTGACCTTAAAGGTATCTTAATAGCCTGCTTTGTGAGTAAACTTTTATATTGTTATCTAACTTTATAAATATTCGTTATATCAACCAATGATTTTAAAATTAATCAACAGGCACTAAGTAAGCGCAAAAGCGACGCATTCAAGGCCACCCATAAACGAGGTGCAAAAACGATGTATGTGGGCCACGCAAAATAAATACTACTTGCCTTCACAATCTAGCAGTGAGATTAATACTGAAGAGGCAAATAAATCAACCACGGAAACTATTTCTAATATTAACAAACCTAAAATTACACCAATATATCTGCACAATGCAATAAACCACAATAGTTTAGTGGCCGATATCGGAGAAATGGCAACAGGACGTTTAATACAATGTGCAACACACACGCTTCGAATTAATGTATCAAAAGAAAACGATTATCGGACTTTAACAAAATAGCGAAAACAGAATTCAGTACGTACCACACATCCCAAATCCCAAATCAAAAACCACTGTCGGTGGTAATTAAAAAGTGCCGCTTTCACTTACTACTGCTGAAATGAAAAGCGAACTAAAGATTTGGCCTGTCATCAACGTAACCAGACTGTTAGCTAAATATAAAAACCCACTGCCAGGCTGTGCTATTGATTTAACCAAAAATAATTAGGGAAAGAAAATATTCACCTTAAAATCTATGTATCACTCGATAGTAACCGTGGAGGTGAGGAAAAAATCAGTTAAAATATCGCAATGTCAACGATGCCAGCGAAATGGCCACACAAAAAATTACTGCATCCTCTCCCCAAGATGCGTTAAGTGCGCAGGAAACTACAAACATAATGAATGTACTAAGCAAGCTAACACTAAGCCGACGTGCGTAAATTGCGGCAGAGACCACCAGGAAAGTTATCGCGGTTGTTCTCGCCACATTGAACTCTAACACAAACTTGTTAAAAATAGCTCAATCACCAACAACTCACGTTTCAACCCAATACATTCATATGCTGACAAGATAAAAAATGGCGTTTAAGGTATTCTTCAACGTCAACGGCAGCTCAATCAGCTGAATCTATAAATATTATCAAAATTCTTATAGAACTAATAACACCCTACCTACCACAAATCAAATCATTCCTTACAACCTCCATACTAGCCCTACTGTTCAATGGACCATAAGACTCATAGAGCAATAGAAAATTTAATAATCCTCAATTGGAATTCAAAATTGAATTGCTAACCAAAAATCTGTTTTTATAGCCTTCTCGGCCAGGTGCAATATTGACATAGCATGCCTTTCTGAAACCCGCTTAACCGAAAATAATACCAGAATACAGTATTGCAAAGATAGAAATTCCAGAGTTGCAGCTGGAGGAGTAGCTATCATTATCAGGAAAAAATTGAGCACTTGTGCATTCCCGAAATCCCAAACATTACGCTCGAATCAGTTGCAATTAAAATTAAACTAAGTGATCAAAGTCTCCTAACCGTCTACAGCGTGTACAGGTGACGAAATAAAAAACTAGATGAAAACGACATAAAGGTCATATTCAATACAACAGATCAGTGGCTAGTAATAGGAGATATTAATTGTAAGCATGTCACATGGGAATGTCGAGCCACCAACCCCGAAAGTACTAAGCTCGATCATTACTCAACTATGTATACTTTTCAAATCCTGCCTCCAGGCGAGCATATTTACATCCGCTACCGTACAGACCATCTACCAGATATACTAGATATCGTACTGCAAAAAAGTTCTCGAAGCAGATCAATCAGAGAGTCATAACGGAACTAAATTCTGACCACTTACCGGTACTAGTACCTTTCATCAGCACGCCACAAATAAACCCACCTCTACAAAGGCTCATTAATGGACCAATTGCTTGGAATAACTTCCAAGATAACCTGGTCCGCAACCTTCCAATACCGAACACCTGCGAAACTCAAACAAATATAGTTAATTCAGGCACTAGCATCACCACATCAATTGTTCTGCTATTAAGTCATCAGTTACAACCACTACCACACCTATATCAAACAATAACCATCCACCCAATCATATACTACAGCTCATTAAAGCAAAAAGCCAAACCAGACGCCAGTGGAAGCGAACCGGAAACCCAGGAACGAAAAGGCTATTAAACAGCCTCACTCATCGTCTCAAAAAGGAACTTGACGGATACAAACTAGAATCATATCAAATACACATAGCAAGTATCGGCCCTGGTGATCCATTAATGTGGAAAACCACCAGAAGGATAACCACGCAACATGAAGAATTGCCTACCACAATGACGCTCAACTACACAGACTGCTTTTGGTACATATCTAGAACATGTCTTCACGCCATTATCCATCTGTAATCCTACACACGCTCTCCACGCAATTAACCATATTGAACGAAATCATCCACTCATAAATGAAAACTTTCGTTCCATATCTCCGAGGGAAATCGAACAAATCATAACTGCCCTGACCAGGAGAGAATTACCTATCATGACCTGGCACGCCTAGCCTCAACGTTAAATACATGCTTCTGCACTGAATACTTTCCCCATGACTGGAAACCGCCCACATTCTCATGTTTGTCAAACCCGGGAAAAACAAAGGAGACATTAAGAACTGCGGCCAATAAGCCTACTCACTACAATGTTCAAAATCCTTGAAAAAATTATTTATACTAGGTTGTAACTTGTCATCAGCTCCAACGAAAACTGAAATAATAGAAAAAGGATATCACAACAAATGTTACACTACAGCTCTCTTCTTGGATGTCGCTCAGGCCTTAGGTAAGGTGTGGTGTGGACCGAACGCCTAAAGAAAATGATCCTCAACATAAATGCTTCCCATTATCTGCTAGCAACTATCCTATTTTCCTTTCTAGAAGATCGAACTTGTGCGGTCAAGATCAACTCTTGCATATCTGAAACTAAACAAGTGCATGCTGGAGTTCCACAAGGCAGCATATTAGGACCTCTGCTGTTTAACATCTACACATCTAATATCACTCAAAATATTGATCTGCAAGAGGCAGTATACCAATTACAAAAATTTGAAAACAAAATTACCTACTGGTTTAAAAATTGGAATATACAAATTAACCCCACGAAATGTCACACTAAAATCTTTACTTTAAGAAAGATAACTACTGTGTGTAATATCAACATTAATGGCAATCCCATACAGTGGAATCCAAGTGACTGCAGTGAAATACCTCGGCGTCTATTTTAACATACGCCTACGCTGGAGCTTTTATTTCAATCACAAGCTATTACAGGGCAACAATAGACTAAGGCAACTTTATCCATTGATTAACCGCAAGTCAACATTAAAGCCTGAATGCGCCACCTTAATGTATAAAACACTACTACGCCCATTAATTCTTTATGCCTATCCAGTCTGGTGTACCACATCTGAAACGAACATCAAAAAATTACAGCGATTTCAACACAAAGTTTTACGAATATCAGTCAACACTCCTAGGTATATTCGTAACGACCAGCTGCACTACGAGCACTACATGTGAACCAGTTCATACTGGAAAAAAATCGGCGCGATGTTTTAACTGATGTTTCTAAGTAAATGTTTTGGATATTCTAAATTAAAAATTAAGACTGTATTAACTACTGTTAATGCTGATGTAAATGTGTGCGCGTTTGCTAACGACAGAAAGTCTACAGACAATTAAGAATTTAGTTCCCAAACACATTAAAATATTAAAGTCAGTACAGAACATTTAAGATGGCATTCAGTAAACAAATTGCCTAACCGAGATACCGTTGAAGAACGTAAGTATGTGGAACATTCAAGTTACCAAAGCTAACCTAGTGTTTGGCGTTAACAGACTTGTGTGTGCGTGTGAGTAGTTGTGTAGTTAAAGATTGATTTACCTAAAATGTGGCCATTGCTAGTATTGTAATTTTAATGATGCTATAAGGATAATCAATCCTAATCCACTACCTTTTTTGTGGTTTTAGTTTATGAAATTAGAAGTAAGATCTAGTAGGAACAAACCTAATTAAGATATTCTTTTGCGCGTGTAATGTGCCAAAACCTCACTTCCGTACGAATTATAAAAGCCAAAGTTTTATTATAATTCGACACTTCGCCGGCAGAATACTTCTCTGTAAGCTTTCCTCTGTAGTATTACTTCACCAGCGTTCCTGAATTTCTGTTAAGGTTTCTCTTTATTCGAGAAAATAGAAAATATAAAATCCTGACCTTAAAGCAATTTTCTGTACAAATTGAACTTACTGTTCAAGTATTTCAATATTTCAAAGTACACCTTTTTAAAATGTATAAACACAAATAATTGAAATACCTGTCGATTCCTGCCACTGAAATCCTTTTAATAATTAATAGAACGTAAGATACTAGCAACCTGTACTTAGAGTGGGCTATTTTCTGGGTAACGCCGGCGGTAACCTAAATTTAATATCGTTCTCTTTCGCTAGAAAACGGGTTTAAAGCCACGTCTAGGGAGTTCAAATTGTTGCAATACCTCTGACATTCTAGATTAAAACTAGATCCAACCTTTTCCAAGTATTTACGGTTGACCGCTTTGGCTGTAAATATCTAGAACCAAGAATGTTACTTTTAGTCAGCTGAGGCATCCATTGGCTATAAAAGATAAAATCCTCCGTATATATTTATATCCTATCCTCATTAAAACCCACCTGTGTAATTAAACGAGAATTACGAAAACACTCCCTTCATACAACTATAAGTAAAAATTAATTCAAAAATTGAATTAAACAAGGTTGGCTTTGTAATAAAACGAATACGTTTTCAATACGTAAATTATCTAAATTATATGGTTATACGTTTTAACGTAACTAAAACATAACAATTGAAACCATCCCGTTTTAATAAATAAGTATTCCCTGTATTACCGAAACTTTCCATTTATAAAATTAAATTGAAACAGTTTATTGACATCAACTGACCACATCTGTATGCATATTTACCTTAATATTGAGTAAAACGCAAATAAATTGAGAGGTTAATATCCCGGTATTAAATAAACTGTTCCAAACCTGTATATAGAATTTAAGTTTAAGTAATAATTTAGTTTTCTTTTCCCATTATCGTGTGTATATAAGAATTAATTATCTCAGTAATTTTAGTAATTGTAGACGCATTTGCATTACGCATGCAATCAAGGCCATTTATATTATTCTGACATTGACCTACTTTGTGTGTGTGTGTGTGTGTGATATATATATATATATATATATATATATATATATATATATATATACCTACACTCTTTTCAAAATAACCCCGTTATAAATTAGCATCACAAAACAACGCGCCATTTTGTTTTTTTTTTTTATTTATGATTGTGGACCTGAAAGACTAAATTAGGCCTATCGTGCTAAAGCACTCTTGAACACTTAGGAGGATGGATAGAGGGGAAAATATAAAATCTGAATTGTGATTACAGAACCAAATATAAAATCCCTAGTCGAAGAAAAGGATTGTCTACAACCAGCCAGGCCGGCTGTATTGGGGGCTGCTGAATCAACGGGCGTTCCCAACCAGAATTAAGTTTGAGTTACTATTTATTGAACATTGTTAACTTTTTCATTTATTACATTTTATTGATATACCATTAATGTTTCGTTTCAGAGTTATTTATGTTAATTTATTGTGTACCATCACTATGATTTATAAATATATGTATAAAACCTTATTAATGGTTATATGAGTCTATAAATCCACAACTGTAGCTAGAATAAAGGCAAATGTAACAAAATCTCCATTAGAGGGGAATTAATTAACGTAATAGTCAACTTGAGGCATTACGATGTGCAATGTTACCATGAAGTATTTCAAAAGTGGAGTGTAATAAATCTTTTGTTGCTTTGGGCAGGATTTATGAGTGTTGAATGGCTTGAAATTATATTTCTTTTAGACAAGCCTTTACAAAACTTAACTTCTTATTCCGTCTATTGAATTCCATTTACAACAAAGACCTTATTTTCAGTTACTTTTTGTCACAGTATTAGCCACTATTGATTCATTTTTATATAAATATGAAACTTTAGTGAGAGTACTTTTTTTTTTAATAATTGTGGACCTGAACAGGCTAAATTTGGTCTATCGTATAAAAGCACTCAGGAACACTTAGGAGGATGGATAGAGGGATAATGAATTGCCAATAGATGCCTATTAACAGCTACCTTAAATTTTTCCATATCGAGTGAGAGAATAACAGGACTAGGGAGATCATTCCAGAGTTTAGAAGCCGTGTAGCAGAATGTGGATTGCGCCCGTTTGATACGAGAAGCGGAGGTTTGTACTGCATACTGATGATGTGAATGAGCGCACCAAGTATTCCTCGAAAAGATAGCCCGAAATGTTATCAAATAATGTAATTCAGCAGCGTAATAGCCATTGTAATACCGATAATACAAAGATAGAACTGAAACGATTTTTCTATGCTCAATGGACTGTATGTCAAAAGTTAAGGACGGGTCATTTATAAGCCTAATCGCCCTCTTTTGAATACGATCAACGATATCGAGAGCATATTGGGGAGCACCCACCCAGACGTGAGAATCATATTCTAGATGACGTCGAATTCGGGCCTTATGCAGCAGAAAGAGTTGTTGCGAGGTAAGTACTGCTTAGATCTGTACAAAAAGCCTATTTCATGAGCAGCTGCTTTGGTGGCTGACAGAAAATGGTCAACCCATGATAGATTTGAAGATACAATCATTCCCAATAGAGTAGTAGAGTCTGAAAACAGGAAATGATCGATCTTTTTTGGCGGGCACAAGGCAACACTGAGTTTTGTTAGCATTAAATGAAGTAGATTATTTCTTTTCCATTCGAAAATACATCGAAAGTCTTTGTTGATTGAATTTACCGTTTCAACTTGATTTAACATAGAAGGTATATTATCATGATGAGTAGGGTGAGATCTGTCGTCAGCAAAGCGATGGATTGGGTTAGTTGAAGAAATAAGGTCATTTATGTATAGCAGAAAATGTGTAGGCGCTATAACTGATCCCTGTGGCACTCCCGCGTCAATGCTAACTTTTTTTTTAAAAAACGGCTATCAACTACGACACGTATTCGTTTTTTATCAAGGAAACTAGAAACCCAGTAGATGAACGTATCATTTAACCAAAACGAGATGAGATTAGCAAGTAAACGCTTATGCTAAACTTGGTTAAATGCCTTTGAGATATCTAAAGCGACTACAACTGTTTCACCGGATTGTTTTAATGTTTTCTTCCAAACTTGGGTCACATGTGAAAGATCACCTGTTGAACCACTCTGCTTGAACCCATATTGGTGGTCACCAAGGAGTTTGTTAGTTTCAAGGAGCAAGAGCAGTTGCTAATTGATGACTTGATTCTAAGAGCTTGTACCGAAAATGCATTGGTTTCATAGCGTATGAAAAAGAGTTGGCTAGGGGCACATCTTTTCCAGAATCATTGAGACACGAGTTTTGTGAAAATAAATCCGCCAAAACATTGGCTTTGTCTGCAGTATCAGCAACTACAGATCCGTCAGAAGATGGCAAGGGGAGAAATGAAGATGTACCAAAGTTTTTACTAATGGATTTAGCTAAAGATCAAAATTTACAACTGCTCAAAGGAGATGTAGCTAGTTCATTGCGTTTTCGTTGTTCAAACAACTTTTTAGCTTTAGTGATGACACTTTTGCAGATATTTCTAGTACCAACGTATTCTGCATGACTCTCGACCGTTTTATTAGATTTCCATTTAATATAAGATTTATTGTGCATCAGCACAAGCCTTATTGAACCATGGCTGGGAACGTGAGTGATCTACACGATTCTGTTTTTGGGAATGTATAACTCTATGCCCATGAGGATGACTTCAGATACTGAAAGCGAAATGTCCGAAGAGGCCGACTTAATGCAATATTCACGCCATGGAAAGATTGCAAAGGAGTTAAATCAGTCCATTTAGCTGGCTTAAAACACCACAAGGTTCTATCAGTGTTGCGAAAAACAGAGAAATTAGAGACAGTAGAAGTTATTTCTATTAGACAACGGTCAGGCAGACCTAGAGGGGAAAGAAGTTTTGTAAATAAGGGGGTTTGATGTAAGAAAGAGATCTAGATGTGAAGTATGGTTAGGGTTATCAGGGATTCTTGTGAGTTCATAAATCATTTGTGTGATATCACAAAAAATAGTAAATGTTTCTATACTATGACCAGTAGGTTTAGTAGTAGATGAAAATTGAAGCCAATTGGACTTATGAACATTGCAATCTGCTACAATTGAGATATCGCAAGATGGAAACTGAGACAGAAAATAGTCAACTTTCAAACTAGGGTAATCGAAGAAGTCTTAAAAGTTACTGTCATTAGGAGACATATAAAAACAACAGTATAATTTCAGAAATTTAGAACCAAAATATTTAAACCAAATCGCGCCGAAATTTTTATTTTCCAAGGAAGAAATCCTCTTGCTAGCAATAAGCAAACGGGCGAATCGGAGCTTTCAGATAGAAACAAAATTTCAGGTTGTAAGATGTTGGTGAACAGCATTGAGATTAGATCTGATACAGCGGATATTGCAATAGTGGATCTGTGAGGTGAAGAAGGAAGTATAAAGATGAGAATAGATTAATGAAGAAAAAGGTGATCGGCAGCCCTTACCGAGCTCAGAAAATGGGAGACCCAATATTAAGGAGCCCATTGTAAGGGTGGTGGTACCTCCCCAGCTGGCATGAGATACAGAAGCCCCCCGCCTGCTTCTATTCTTAAATGTACTGTATTCGGATTTATACTTTTACAAATCAGTTTTCCATATTGGGTCTTATTTATTTATTTATGCTGAATTATTGTCGGTAATCATAAATGTTTGGTTCACATTTACACGAGTGTGAAAAAAAAATAGTTATATAATATTTTGGAATTGTTTATGTACTGAGTACGCGAATGTCTTGTGATCCCCCATCTAACAAGATTAATATTTCAACTTAAGATAATTTTCGATACACGTCTAGATTGTAATGGCGCTCATAAGACATTTACCTCCAATTAGGGTAGGTGTAAGGTGTTTGTGAAATGTCAGACATTTTATGTCGTATTTCGACCCCCCCCCCCCCGCGCCCAATCTCCATTGTAGTTAGTCGGCATTCTGCGTGTTTTATAAGCACTATACGACGCTAGTGCGGTTAGACGTATAACAAATTTTCTCAAAATGTTGACTTAAATACCTTATTAGTATTTAGCTGCCTTAATTACGCAGTGTCCCATTTATTACCATCAAATTGTGTTCATCTTGTTACCGTACGAATTATCTACATTTAATACTTTATTAAAATATTGTTGTTGTTCTTAAATCTTGTTTATAGTAAATTTTTATGAACGAAAGTATTAATTAGTATGTGTTATGTTAGTTTATCTTATACTTTCCTTATTGTCGAACTCGTAATAAGGTAATTTTTTTTATTTAATGTTTCTGTATGAGGTAAATTGTTCTAGAAAGTTTTAACTTATTGAGAATTTTGTTTAATTTTCATTTAAATTACATTTGTGTAAAGAATCTTTTTGAAAATAATTACTTCATTTAAATATTTTAATTTAAAAACTTGCATATTTCCAGTTAAGTTCTCATTATGTTCTTTGTTTTAGGTAAGTACTTTTACTGCAGGCCTCGTTGAGTTTTCGGGTGAGTGGTTTTATTAAGTGTTTGTCTTGACATAGTTATTAATATAGTCAGTTTGATACTCAAAACTGCACTATCCTTTATCATGTTAATACAGTTCTTCACAGTAACTTATACGAGAAAATTTGTTAAAAAAGTGATTTGTAATTGAAATTATTCATGTGCTTTAAAATTGCTTATCCATTTACCTAATTCAACAAATTTGATTGTACATATTTACAAATATTCCAATAATTTGTTTCACTGATAGAAATACGGATAATTATTTCGGGGTGTATCGTATAAATTTATTTTACCACTAAAATATTGATCTTTATATTACATTTCAATAAAACTCTTTGGACGTTACACACATAAAGCTGTAAATCATTACGGTAGGTGTAATCAATAGGTGTATTTTGAATGGCTGAAACGTTTTCAACCATTGCTTGTCATGCATTATGTGTCTCTGATATATACCCAGTACGAGAAGTATGTGAATACATTTACGTTTTACTTAAATAGATAACCGCAGTATGTGATTAAGGTCGTTATTGGGAAGTAATTGGAAATTCTGTTCGAAGCATCATACTCTTATGTGGTCACTATATAGAGCGTTCAACCCTGTAACAAATAATTGCGTACAGATTAATTTAAGTATGAAATTAATATCTTAGTATTTTTTTAAAAGTACAAAGTACAAAAGTATAAAAAAACGTAAACTTATTATATCTGAACAATCTTTGCTATTTTTAGTGAAATTTCAACTCCATTTAAAAACAAAAAGCAATAAGTGGTTTAGAAACATACTACGATTATTTGAAAACAAACTATAGTCTGTATTGTTCAAACAAACATATCAGATCTGGAAGTGGTGGATAGAAAACGTGACGACCAAACACGAAAAAGTGTAAGAATTTCTGTTATTATTTAATTTAAAATAAAGTATATATTCACGCCATAGTAATTTACGTTACAATCATCAAATCCGGCAAATGAGTGCTGAGACGTGGGTGAAGATAGCTGGGTCTTTTTTGAATTATGTCATTTAAATCTGTGTATAATTAGGCACACATTATGGACCATTTTGCGCAGTTGAACTTAAATTGGCGTTCCACTTGTGCCAGAGTTGTATTAGAATTTTTATAAACACGGATAACTTCACGGAGCTGTGAACCCTTTGATAATTTTTTTTTATATGAAGTAATAAGACGCTTTTTGCACCGATATAATAAAGTTCTGCGCCCTTATAGGAAAGAATTTATTATAAAATTACATTGGCATGGCTAACTTCACAGCATAAATCATTTTTTTCTCATGGAGTAATTAGATAGCAATTATGCGCTGTTTTGCGCCGCTAAAAGAAAGTTATGCGCTTCTATACGAAATAAATTATTGCAAAGGTTACATTGACAAGAATAACTCCATTTCTACATATAAATCCAACTTATAAGGTTTTTTGATCGAGGTAATCCGCCCACCAGAGGGTTCTTTTTTATATGACATAACATAGGTTTTCGACATTTTTTACTAAATGTGTAATAACTGATAATCAGGAGCGATATATTTGTACCAAACAAATCTAACTCTAAGTACTGAAAATACACGTTTTTTGGGACTGAAAGTAAAGAAATATATTCTGAACATTAGAATATCATTAGAATGGTGGAAAAAAATATAAGTGAACCGTTTGATAGCTGTCATGTGTATAGCGGTGTGGGAGCCGGACACTTAGGCGCGGCCACTAACGCAGTTTAACACTTCGGCGCACCACTTGCGCAGGGACACTAAGGCCGGGTCCAGTTAGACGCGCCACTTCGGCACCACTTCGGCGCAGGGACACTAACGGGTCAATTAGACGCAAGACCAGTAAAGGCGCAGGTATTCAACACTGCTCATAGTGTAATTGTTTCAGTATGGATAATTCAATAGCAACCGCACCACATACGGCTTATAAATTAACGTCAGTCTGACTTTTCTCCCATGGAGATTGTATCAGTTTTATGACATACATTGCAGACAAAAGTGAGTAAGCTTTCAAATACGCTTCTCTGATTTTACCTAATTAAATTATTATTATACACCTGTTCTTCTCAAATTTAATAAAATTCTTCTTTTACCTTTGTTCGAATTGAAAAATAAACCATAATTTCTAATAATTAGAAACAAAAGTATATTCGAACTTCTAAATGGTTCTTTCATTGTTTGTTTCATGTTTTTTGAATGTAAACCACTATCCAAGTGTTGTTTTACGTGGTACTTTTTAGTTGAATTAATCTTAAATAATACATATACAAGTAATTAAAAGCAGTTAAATTAAAATAAGACCAACTTACAGTTTTCGAACAAGCTTGACAAAAAGATTTTCCCCGTCGGTTGTTAATTTTTTCTCCAATTTACTCCAATTGTAATAATTGTCAAACTTTGATAATTTATTAGGTGGAATTTTATTTAACCTTATCACAACACAGTAATACAGTAAGAATAAACTAATACAGTTTGATAATGTCATTTGTTTAAGACATTAAGGGAATCCCCTCCGGACACAATAAAGATTCATTTGTTTTCTTTACTTAGTGAATAGGCACTTAAAATTTGATTTATGCTGAAATCCTTTAAGTATTGAATATAGTATTAAGCTTGTCATTGTACATAATCCTAGTAACGATTTTTAAATTACTGTTTAAATATAACCAGCTTTTGTATTTAAATATTTCTACAAACAATTGTTAACAAAACGTGGAGTTTACTTTGTTAATTACCGGTTCGTGATTATGATTATAATCTTTGGTAAAAATATTAATGGTACTAAATAGGAAATTTAACTTCTATAATACATTATTATTTGTTACATAGGTATTTCTTAAATGGTAGTAAAGTGGTGGGTGATGTTAATATTGTACTTCAGTTCTATTAATTTTGAACGTGTAAAGTGAAATAGTATATTTACTAAAATGGAAGTTATTTCGAATAAGGGACGACCCAAATTTAATAGTATGGGCCATTGTTATGTTTTCGATCGTGACAGTTCTTGCGGTACAATCAAATTTTGGCGATGTGAACAAAAAAGTAGTGGTTGCAAAGTGCGCATTCATACTTTGAATGGTGCGATAATTAAAGAAATGCATTATCATTGCCACGATAGCAGTGCTGCAAATGTGGAAGTTCAAATGATCAAAGGAACCATGAAATCCCGTGCTGCAGAGACAACGGAGACCACATCTCAAATTATCAATAACTCTATTACTCAAAACGACTTATCTCAGGCGGCTCAAGCAATTCTACCTAACGACAGGGCTTTAAAAAATGGTTCGCCGAAAAGGAACCAACAATGCAGCGCCCCTCTGCCACTAACAGTAGAGAATTTGATAATTCCACAAAAATATAGAAATATTGAAGTAAACAGGAGGACTGAAAACTTTTACTTGCCGATTGCGGACTGGTTCCAAACCGTATCTTAATCTTTGGAAGAAAAGAACGTACACGGTTAGTAGGTTTATCAGTAATATTGTTGTGAATATCATTGATTAATTTTTTAATTTTTATCTGACGTCAGTAAACACCTAAAGATTAAACCAAATATTTCAATTTTAATATTGTAACATGTTGACTACATATGATTAATTGTTAATGATTACTGTTTTACGGAACAAAACCAATAAATAAATATCAGTAGTTTATCAATTGAAAAGGATGAAACATCAATGTTCTGGAGTAATTTTAGAATTAAGAGGAACCATAAATATTTCTGGATTTTTGCATTTACTGTAAAATAAAAAATGTTTACGAAAATGTAAAAATATAAATGTAAAATGAAATGTAAATGTTCCCATTCTTTAGAAGTGTCCATAATTCATAATTATATCATCAGTTTTTGAAAATTTACACTTCGGACAATTAGTAAAGGTAACATCGGAATAACCACATTTAAAGCAAAAGATTGGGTATGACCCAACTGTTTACATAAAACAAGTTGTTGAAGACTTAGCTGTATTAATTTTTGAATTATTAAAAGTTGAAATTGTATTTTTGGTTTAGTAGCAGTATAATTGACTTTAGGTTTAATATGTTGTTTCAATGTAAAGAAGGTTTGTATTCAGATTGTTTTGTGAATCTGAATTAGAATTAAATTTGAATTTTGAATTCTGAGCTTTCACTTGCTGTAATTTTTATATAACTCAACTAAATGGAAAATATCATTAACATTAATAAGAGCTAACGGTAGCAAACCAAGGTTGTAAATTTTTCATAATAATCTTTAATTGTTCACCTTCAGAAGGAGAAATGTCTAATTGTGAAGATAAATTAACCATTTCAGAAATAAAGAGGGTTGGAATTTCATCAAAAGCCTGATTTCTATTCTTAATTTCATTTAACAAAACTTTGTCATGTCCTCGGGTAAAAAGTCACTTTTTAATTTAGAAATAAGTTGATCCATGTATGAATAAATGGTTTAATCGCTCTATACGAAATTACACCTTTCCTGAAAACAAATCAATAGCAGATAAAGCATCTCCGACTTTGAAATATTTCGTGCTACCATCAACTCCTCACATCTTTGAATAAACTTCTTTTCACTACCATTAAATTTTAAATTTAATTTATAAACAGGAACAGAACTTTTAGAAACTTGTAAATTTTGAATTAATTTGGAAAAATCTTCAGCAGTAATACTAACTGAAGTATTAACATGTCGTTATGTGACATAGAAATATTAGAAGTGTCTAAATATGGTAATTCGTTATTCAATTCAATATCTTCATTAATAGATTCAATAAATTCTAAAGATTCGTTACATAAATGATCGCGTAAATACAAAATTTATTATCAAAAGTGATATAATTCAAACGTTTCAAAATATGCAGTAAACGAGTATGTAGTCTAAGGTACTCTCCTTTCGAAGGTTTAATTTTATATAAATGTATTAAAGATTGATTGTTATGAAGTTTTTATTTTAATAATTCCAGTTCTAAGGTTTGGTTTATATCAAATTTCTTGTACGAATCAAATATATTTGGATTAATCCTTTCTAAATTTAATTTACGTCTTGGTAATTTACGTTTCTCATCAACAGTTAACTTTTCCGCATCATTAACATTTCTAAATTTAACTCTACTAATAACTCGTCACCACGTAGAACATACACTAAATAATCTAAATTTGACATGGTAAAAATATTATATAGACACAAACAATAAAATTTCACTAATCGTGAACACAATAAAATATTCAATCGTAATAATAAATTGTTACAATACCTTTAAATTGGTCAACTCTAACAATCGAAACTGAAACAAACAAAAGCGAAAATAACCAGCAAATGGTAATGAAAGCAAATCAAGTCCCTGCTCGGAACAACTAAACCGAGTTGTTAACAATAAAAATTTTATCAAAATGTAAAAAATAAAATATACAACTATGATTATTGACAGTTAATATGAGTACTCAAATAAATCGCACGTGTAGTATTTGAATTTTATGTTTTGTTTTTTTGTTACCTTTAATTGTAAAATTTCTAACATCATGATATGGTTAAAGAAAATATATCTTAAAACTATCCTTAAATTACTAAAAATCATTACTTTGTAAAATTTTTGTACACAAATTTTTAATAACCTCTGGTATCTAAATGTTTACGAAACGGTCAACCAAGGTGATGTGATCCTTGCACCATTATTGCGCAATATCTTGAAATAATGTTTTACTGAGTTTTATCTCTTATAAATTTCTTCTTGAAATTTTGAATCCAATATTTATTGCATTATTTTGAAGTTTTGAATGCAACAATTGCAATCATAAAATGAAAGCGTCACAACAGTCAAATCAATTATGCAATCCAAAGCGGTAATATTAAATGTAGAAGTAAAGTTAAAGTAACAGTAAAAAATAAAAGTGCTTGAAAAGAGCAAATGTTTTAATTTTTGTATAATGCGTTAAAATATGTTACCATCAAATTAATGGCACTTTCACACAAAATTTAGGGAAAACCAAAAACAAAGCTTCCTGATTCGCACAACTTTCATCAGGAAGTCATAAAATAGATGATGTACTCCTGCGCGAAGAGATTTTCGCAAGTAATTAAAATTTGAAGTGGGAATATAACCTTTACTTGGATTGCGGACTGGTTAAACCGTATCTTAATCTTTGGAAGAAAAGAACGTACACGGTTAGTAGGTTTATCAGTAATATTGTTGTGAATATCATTGATTAATTTTTTAATTTTTTATCTGACGTCAGTAAACACCCTAAAAGATTAAACCAAATATTTCAATTTTAATATTGTAACATGTTGACTACATATGATTAATTGTTAATGATTACTGTTTTACGGAACAAAACCAATAAATAAATATCAGTAGTTTATCAATTGAGAAAAGGATGAAACATCAATGTTCTGGAGTAATTTTAGAATTAAGAGGAACCATAAATATTTCTGGATTTTTGCATTTACTGTAAAATAAAAAAATGTTTACGAAAATGTAAAAAATATAAATGTAAAATGAAATGTAAATGTTCCCATTCTTTAGAAGTGTCCATAATTCATAATTATATCATCAGTTTCGTCGCATTTAAATCCGGCGTTACTGTTCTCAGTGTTGATAACTAATTTCATTAACTCAAACAAATAATAAAAAAACATACTTATTATTTGTTTTAGTCAATGAAAACTTTTTAAGAAGGTGTTCGCATATACACTTACATGTTGCCATTTTCCATTAAGTGGAACAAATAATAAAAAAACATATATTAGTTCTCATGAAGATTCTACGCTGATCGAAAACGTTAAACATTGAACAAAGTTATTAAAAAAATGCTGTATTCAAGAAAAATTCTTCTAAATAAAACTACAACCAATTATATTATCGCATGAATCTTATCTCCTATTACTCAAATTTCCTTTCAATTAATTTCTAATTTCTACGGGAATCCAACCATCGGTTTATCGACGGAACATTTGCAACAGCTCCTCAGTTGTTTTATCAAATATATGTCATATTAGCCAAAAAATTTGGTGGAGTGCATCCGGTACTATATGCTTTATTGCCGAATAAACAGGGAACAACATATTCACAGATGATTAATTTAATCAAGGAGCCAAACCTAAATCCCTCTCAAATTTCTTGCGACTATGAGCTAGCTGCAATAAACGCATTCAAAGGTGGTTTCCCAAATGCATATATTCTTGGGTGTTTTTTTCATCTCACAAAAATTTAAGGAAGCATTTGGGGATTTGCATAATGGGCCGCTACAATAATGACGCAAATTTTGCTATAGAAGCACGTATGATAACGTCTTTAGCGTTCCTACCTATCTGACCTAGATACAGCTATTGATGAATTGGCTAATGTGTTACCACTTGAATTACAACCGATCTTACAATGGTTTGAAGATTCATACATAGGACGTCCAAATCGTCGAGGTAATGGAAGACGACCTGCCATATTTCCTCCAGAAGTGTGGAGTGTATATGATCGTGTCCTAAATGATGTCGACAGAACAAATAATCATGCCGAAGCAGCACATCGTCGTCTCAGCACCGAGCTATCAATGACCCACCCCACGATTTGGAAATTTATTGACGCCCTAAAAACAATACAGTCTGGAAGAGATGTGTATTTGGAGCAGTTGATTGCCGGAAGAGACCCTCCTGCCAAAAAAAGAAAATATGTTGAAGCGGATAGGCGCATAAAAAGCATTGTCGAAAATTATGACAACAGAAATATTATTAATTTCCTTCGTGGTATTTCACATAATTACGAAATGAATGCGTGATTGCTACTAATATGTAATATATTATTATTAATTTGCAAAATTACTATGTACGAATGTAGATAAAAAATAAATTTTTTTGTTATTGAACTAATTATTTAGAATTATTTATTTTTGAAGGAAAACTTTTAAAACAGCATGATACTTTTATGAAACATTTCATTACAACATTAACAAGTTTATTACAACGACCGACGCGACGTTTCGAAATTTATCTCTTCATCAGGTGATACAATTAATATTAATTTCGGTAATTGCACTGAAACAAATTTTTCTCTCTTTTGAGAATGTATGAAATGTATATTCATAAAAAACTTGAATTAATTATTTATAATGTTCATTCATCGTTAATGGTTACTTTTTTAAATTCTATCGAAAAAAGGATCAATGTAAATTAACCTACCTATGTAACAAACAATAATGTATTATAGAAATTAAATTTCCCATTTAGTACCTAATATTTTTACCAAAGATTCTAATCAGTTAATCACGAACCGTTAAGTAACAAACGTTTTGTTAACAATTGATTGTAGAAATATTTAAATAGAAAAGCTGGTTATACTTAAACAGTAATTTAAAAATCGTTACTAGGATTATGTACAATGACAGGCTTAATACCATATTCAATACTTGTGGATCTGCACCTTACTGGCCCCGCGCCGACGAGTCTTGCGCCTAAAAGTCTTGCGTCTAACTGGACCCGCGCCTTAGTGTCCCTGCGCCGAAGTGGCCCGCGCCGAAGTGGCCGCGCCTAAACGGCCGCGCCTTAGTGGCCGCGCCTAAGTGTCCTAGCCCGATAGCAGTGTACATACTGTCAATTCTGCAGCTGTCAACATACCTGTCAAAGTACCAGAAAAATTAAATTGTAAGAAACATTTGACAGTTGTCAATAATTTGAAATCAATTCATATTTTGCGATTATATTCAAATATAAGTATTAATATACAAAAATAAATTCACATCTTGACGATATTCAGGTAAATCAATATTTCTATAATTTGTTTTGTTCCAAAAATAATATTTGTTAGTTTAAAAGACAAACAGTTGACAAAATTGATCAAATTTGTTTTTTAGATGTTTTCAGTTACAAAAAAAGTTGTTCAATTTTTTTAGTTTTGCGATAAGAATTTGATAGAAACAATTATTGTTTTATGATTAACGGACATGATTAACCTAACTTGCAGACACAGGTAAGAACATTTAGGTCATAATGTTTTGAAAGCATTTCACACTTAGATTACCTACTGGATGTAATTTTTGACATCCAGGATCATCTTCTACTTCTCAACTACAGAGTAAGCCTTTTTTTGATACAAAATATCACTCCTGGTTATCAGTTATTACACATTCACTAAAAAATGTCAAAAACCTATGTTAAATGCCATATAAAAGCGGGTTAACTCGATCAAAAACCTAGTTGGATTATATTATTATTTATGAATGTCTAATGATCCCAGGGGAGCGCGCAAAGAATTTTGAACTTTGCCAAAATAAGAACCACCTATATATATATATATATATATATATATATATATATATAATGTCCCTCCTTTGAAGTCGGAGTGTTATTTTATATAACCGCCCTTTTTGGGTGTAACCCAGCGCGGTTTTATATTGCCTCGGCTAAGCTCAGTCGTGTTAGATATTTCTTACTAAACGGGGTGTGTATTCGTACTATTTAGGCTTAACACTGTCACCTTAAATAATTATACTAAAGCGGTTTAAGACGTATATTATTTGGTAATTTTACAAAATAATAATTGACAATAATATTAATAACAAACTATACTACACGTACTGGTTCCTTAGGATCCTTCCTCTCGTTCTCCAGTGTAAACTGTCAGCCTTCGTTATTGGGTGCGAAGTCGTTTCTGTGAACAAATATTTATAATGTCTTAATTTATTCCCTACCTAGTTTTTTACTCGCGTTTGAAAATTGAAGGTATTCTTAATATTTAAATTACGGTCCTGTCTTACAGAAGCGTATACGGTAGCCTTAGCAGATATGGGTCGGAAGCGCCAGTGCAATGTACTCGAGTTGTTTATAGGTCACGGGGAAAATCAATACTAGTCTGCATATGCGCAGGGTATATTTATACTCCTCAGTATCTCTGGAGCGCTGAAGCTGGTATGTCGTACTCAACGAAGAAATACACGCGGAAGATTCGCGTAAACAAAGGCGAGATCTCTGGACTATAATTATATTTTAGAACCGGTTTGAGAACGCGTTTTGTTCTCAAAAGCGTTTAGACTATTTAAACAACTGGATTAAGTCCTAACGGCGTAACTAAATTCAATTATATACAAATTATAAAGTAAACGAAATACTTGCTATACTAAAATGAATATTTTAAATTTATCCTTTTACTAAAGTAAATCGTAATATACACAAGATTGTATTTATATTATTTACTGCACGTAAACCTTAGATAATTCGGCGGTATTCTACTTTAATTAAGAACGGTTTCGCGACATTTATTCTTAATACAAATGTATGTAACAGGTTTTCTTGTGTATCCTTAAAGACACCGTGTGTTGTTATTATGTTTGTCTGTAGGCGGTGTATGTATGTGTACTAAGCGGGGCCTTAGCGCCAACAGTAGACGGTAGGCAGCAGCCTGTCTAACCTGTTTGACTAAGAAAAGGTCGTAGGTCTTTACAGCCCTGTATCAAAGCTTCACCTCAGGTGTTTTCGAGTGACGTCGGGATCTACCCTGCGTGACACTCTTGGTTAGTGTAATGGGCCAGGCGACGGGGTTTCTTCGTTACGCCCTATTGTGTGGTGGTGTAATGTTAACGTTATAACTCCTGGAGACTAAGCCCGTCGTTATTTACGTTCTGTAGTGATTTGTTGTAGATTGTTAGATTTTATAACTCTACAACTTACGTGTCTTTAATTGCAGTTTGGTAACAAACTTTAGGTCGCCGCGCGAGGTGGTGCGCGTTATCACACGGTCGCGATGGACTCCTCGGCAGCGATCAGCAGGTCGGTGATTACAAGAAGCAATCGGTACTGGCGGCTACTGGATATCAGGAATGGCGTGGCGGTCTCGGTCACGATCGAGCAGGTATTTCACGACTATGTTCTTCTCTCAAGCAGCAGAGGAGATCAGACGAATCGATCCTTTACATCCGCGCGTCGCGGGTTTATAAAAGTGCAACTGTGGGCGGCTTCGCGGCTACCGTTATTGGATTGGTTTAAATTGCTCTAACGTGCAAAAACTTACTGGTTTTAGAAATACACGTCAGCGGTGATTAATGAATTATTTGTGGTGTAATATCGCGCAAACTTTTGTAATTTGAAATATAGGGTGGTCCGCGAATAATTTATTCTAAAAACATACGTAAAGGACGCTGGATCTTTACATATATATATATATATATATATATATATATATATATATATATATATATATATATATATTTATATATAGTGCCTAGAAAGGTGTGGTCAAAACTGCTAGGACGTATAGAGGCTCAAAATAACCTTAGTCTTCCTTTGAATTTTTTCCTATCTGTCTTCGTTATGGACTTATCGGCCTTCAAAGTCAATAGTTAAAAATTGAATTTCAATGATAATTTTAAACCGCTTTTTCATTACCATGTTGTTATTGTGTTATTGTTATTTTAAGTTTTAATATTATTTTAACAGTTTTTCCTGTGGTAGACGTTTAAACAAATGAAAAACACATGAAAGTAACTCTCAGTTTTCAATACGTTATTAAGGTTTTCAATTGGCATATCTCTTTGTGACCAACATTTTTTTCAAAATGAATTTATCTACAGAAGAAATGGTAGACATGATTTTTATCCTTGGCGAATGCCAAAAAAAATTGTTTATTGGCATCAAGAATTTGTAAAGAAAGATTCCCAGATAGAAGGCACCCAAGAAAAAAGTTTTCAGCCGACATTAGAAAGATTTGTTTCAAGAGGAAATGTAAAGCACAGCTCGTAACCGAGATAAATCAGTGACAAATGAAGAATATAGAGTGTTGGCTACAGTTATTGATTACCCACAAGTTAGTCAACGGATATTAAGTTCTTATTTGGGAATGTCTTCTAGCTCAGATGGTCGAATGTTATTTTACAATTTTACAATTTCGTTTTATGGACAGATGAATCTACGTTTCATAATGGACATAATTATCATTATTATTCCGATGCAAATCCGCACATTGTTATGGAATGTCATAGACAAAATAAGTGGTCTGTTAATGTTTGTGGTGGAATAATTGATACTCATATTATTGACCCACATTTCTTTAATGGCACTCTGACTGGTCAAATGTTTCACAATTTCTTGAATACCACATTAAATGAATTCTTAAATGTATCTTTAACAATAAGACAAAACATGTGGCTGCAACTGGATGACGCACCTGCACACTTCAGTATTATTTCGAGACAATTATTAGACGAACGATGGATAGGAAGAGGGGGACCGATTGAATTACGTAAGTTTGAAAATTCGAAAATTCGGCGCCCTCTATTTGGTACCCCCTGTCTTGGGTACCATTTTGCACAGATGGAAAAGTTTGGCCAATTCATGCTTAATCATCTGATAGTTCAAACCGCACCTCTCCAAGTTACACATTACCTGAGATTCGATTTTTTAAAGACTGGAACAGACGTCAATTTTTACAAAACAAAGTCGAATTACTCGGAAACAGTCTATTTTAGGCCTTACATGTGATACATAAAGTTGATCTAAAATGAAACGATGAAGAAGAATATGAACTAATATATAGGAAGTTCCATTTAAAATAAAAATGTTTGGTTGCGCCTGGGTTGAACGAAACACCCTGCATACCCAAAAATATTTTTACGTGATAGAAAATTTAACTATAAACAAATCATTCCTTACGCCATAATTAGATACCCATTATGCGTCGTTTTGCGCCATTAGAATTATTGTATATTTGTAATACTAGTAATAGATGTTCTTGAATAAGAATTAAATATGTATTTTTATAATAAAAACATGATTCATTATTTTATTAACATCCTTCATTTTATAACTATGACAATACCCAACAAAACATAATCGTGACGGAATCATGATACATAACAGTTTCTTCTCTGCTGATTAAATATATATATATATATACATATATATATATATATATATATATATATATATATATATATATATATATATATATATATATATATATATATATATATATATATTATATAGTACAGTGTCCGGTGAGGAACTGTACAAACTGAAATGGTATTTCCTTGGGTCAATTTAAGTAAAAAAGTCCCATAAACATAGGTCTGATTCGCAATAGTTACCCAGATACAAGCGTTTAAAGTTTATAAATGATCACATGTTTTTTCAAAAGTAATTATTATTAGTCAACTGGAAAAACAAAACCGAAACAATCTGCCATTTATTCGTTTGTGTTCTAATAATGACAAAGTGGATTGTAGTAAATTAAGGGTAATTTAAATTTAAAATGCCTTTTCAATTTTCTAACGAAGAGTATGCTGACATCATTTACATTTATGGATTTTGTGATGGAAATGCGAGAGCTGCCGTTAGGGAATATGAACGAAGATTTCCCAACAGGAGGATTCCAAATCACCAAACCTTTTCTTCTGTGTTTTAACTAAATAAAATGAATGGAACTAGTTGTGAATTTTCTTGTAGCCACTGGCAGAAATTCAACCGCAAAGCAAATTCTCCAGGTTCAAGGTGCTGAACGTTTTGTGTATGATAGGGATACAAAAGCCCATCATGTAATGTTTGCCATACTGACATACGGGGAACTCTCGTTCGAGAAGAAATTCTTCTAACACTCAACCCTGGACTCCGATCAACCATCTGTAGAATGTTTTCTTGCTCATTCACATTTAACTCTACAGGACGATCAGATCTTATTGAAACTGATGGAAATGAACCATGAGTTCGAACGTGTTGAAACACAGAAGAAAAGGTTTGGTGATTTGGAATCCTCCTGTTGGAAAATCTTCGTTCATATTCCCTAACGGCAGCTCTCGCATTTCCATCACAAAATCCATTGTCAGAAGTTTCGGGAGTATAATTATGGACAGGGATAATGTATTCCGAGCCTCACTACCGGCAACGATTAAAGGGTTAGATATGTTGCACGGGCCTGACCTCCGTCGAAATAACTACGTCGTTTGGGATTAATTCAAAAACCCGTCACGGGTTACCTACTACATTAAATTTTGCAAAATTTAATGTTGTAGGTATGTATATAATGTCATTTTAGTTAGTTGTCAACTTTTTCAATTTGTACTTAATAAAAATAAAAGGCACTGAAGAAGATCTCATCCGAGGTCGAAATGTATGCCAAAGAAAGCATAATTATTGTTAGATACGATTATTAGTACCAAAAAAAATAGCAACATTTATATATTCATTTATATATGAAAACTTCCTTTTCAGGTTTACGTCTTAAAGATCTTTCAACTGTTTAGTCTTCGTGTTGTGGTTAAATATAGATACATATCATCCATTGTTGGGAAACCTATCAATAAACTACGCTTGTTGAGAGAACTGTCGTTTATTTGCTATTCCCATTGCTTCCTGGTTCAAGCTTTACAGGTCTCTCTTTCAAAGAATAATAATTTTTTTCTTTCTTTAAATCTTGTGCCGCCTGGTTCTTCTCTGTTCTACAATTTTGTTCTTGCTTTCTAATCAACCTAACCATCTATTTACTCTTGATCAACGCTTCGAACCACCCACGCTATCCGAGTGCTCTGCGGTCTCAGGACCGTTTGATTGAGTTACTAGTCGAGCTAACTAACGTCTTTCAATTTTATGTGACGTGGTAGGCTATACACGGGGCACTTTCTTCATTTGAAAATCATGCTTCCATATTTTATTAATAAATTAACTACTAACGAGGATTAGTACGGAAAACTAACAAAGCAACTGTCAAGTGGAGACAAAACGTTAATTCAATTCAAGAAATCATAGTATTTGTTTTCCTAAGCTTACTTTTCTAAGGTCAGGCAGAGATTAATAGACATCTAGAGCTATCTTAAAAAATTAAAAGAAATGAAATAATTTTAATTATAATTTTTTTAGGGTAACTAACTAACCTCTTTTATACGTTCATAACGAAAAGAGACAACATTGTAAAAACAAAAACAATAATCTATGCCAGAATGACGGTTAAAAGTTCATGTCAGATAAAGATTAATAGACATAAATACATGTTAACTTAAAAAAAAATTCCAAAGCCGCCCTCTTCTGTAAGATATCAATAATACAGTTTAACCATTTTCATTCATATTTAATTAATTTTTAGACTTACCTTGCGTTATATTAAGAAACTTTATAAAGAAAAGTTATGTACAATTAAATTTTATTTAAAAAATATGTCTACACATTTTCTTATAAAATTAATCATTCGTCAGATATTGGAAAAATTCTACCTTAGGAATTCTTTTACCTCTAAATTAGGCGTCGTATCAAAAAACTGCATAGATCATAATTAGTCGATATATTTAAGGTCTATATCTAGGTATTTTTATATCTTTGAAATATGCAGCTGTTTACCGATTGCATAACCTTCTATTATCGATAAAAAAATCAAGACCGAATTTAAAAAAACAAAGTTAATGATAGTTGTTCGAAAACGAAACTTCGGATTCTAATTTGCTGCATACCATGATAAAGAAAGTTAAAAAGTACCGTACCTGTAGAAGGTTTTCTTACTTTTTATTTAACATCAGCTACAAAATAACAATTTGTCAAAAAATTTTTTTCCGCATAGCTTCGGAACGGTTCGGAATTCCGTCAGTTTAAAAATGTCATTTTACTAAACTTCAAAAACCCAACTTTTCTCCCATTTAACCGAAACTCTATATCTTACCGTTTCCGAAATCCCCATAGTGGCCCTCCTTATCTTGGACACAATGTATATGTGAATTAGTCTTTCCTTGTGCTATAATTAGGCATGGATACGATTAACTTCACAGCACGAACCTTCAGGTGCTCACTCTGCCCTGTTGATACCGTTAAAATTTAATTTTTCGCCCATATAGGAAACTCGTTATTACATCAACACAGCAGTTATCTTCAGCATAAATATATTCTCTTACTCAGCATTTGCATGTCCCGTTAAAATAAAATTTTGCGCTCCCATAAGAAATAAGTTATTGAAGAGATTTAATTTTAACAATAACGTGTTACGTGTATAGGCTTATTATCGAGCAAGAAAAGATTTGTTTATTCATAAGGCTATGAAGTTAGCCTAGTCGATGTATTTTGCAACCTGTTGTGACAATTTCTATTATCTAAGTTGTTGTAAAATAGATCAAACTCTAAGGTTTATAGGAACAAACCAAATAAACTTAAAATATTCTGGTTAACTAATAAAATAACAAATAATAAAGAAAATTAACTCTGGTTAGCTCCGTTTCCAAAACTGCTAGGGCGCCGCTGTTTGGGTAAAACTGTAAAGTAGGTTATTACACATAGATATTTAATACACATGTGAAAATATTTCTTTTAAAAAGTTAATTAAACACTAGGTGTTATGTGGGTTTATCTGGACAGTGGTGATGTGAAATGTGAGTCATACCGAAGGTGTTAACTGGTGAGTGGGTTTTGATACTGTTATAATTATGTAGGAAGCTTATGGTACGATAAGGACCATATGATTCTGGTACGGATTAGTTCTGCTTCGGTGTGTATTTATGATGGGTGTATGAATTATGTGTACCTGGTGGCATTTAAATATTATGATCTTGGATCTTATGATATATACCGGGTGAACAGAATATCGGTTTTAACTGTAATTATGATCAGGTAATTTTAGATTGACATGAGGTAATTAAGGGATTAGATGACACGTGAGGATTCAAGTAACTATGAAGCGTATTGTCAGAAGTTTCTGGAGTATAATTATGGATAGGGATAATGTATTCGAGCCTAAATACCGGCAACGATTAAAGGGTTGGATATGTTGCACGCCTGACCTCCGTCGAAATAACTACGTCGTTTGGGATTAATTCAAAACCGTCAGGGTTACTACTACATTAAATTTTGCAAAATTTAATGTTGTAGGTATGTATATAATGTCATTTTAGTTAATTGTCAACTTTTTCAATCTGTATTTTATAAAAAGTTACTGAAGATCTCATCCGAGGTCAAGTATATGCCAAAGAAAGTATAATTATTGTTAGATCTGACTATTAGTTAGCAACATTTAATGTAGTAGGTATGTATATAATGTCATTTTAGTTAATCGTCAATTTTTTCAATTTGTACTTAATAAAATAAAAGGCACTGAAGAAGATCTCATCCGAGGTCGAAATGTATGCCAAAGAAAGCATAATTATTGTTAGATACGATTATTAGTACCAAAAGATAGCAACATTTATGTATTCATTATATATGAAATCTTCCTTTTCAGGTTTACGTCTTAAAGATCTTTCAACTGTTTAGTCTTCGTGGTGTGGTTAAATATAGATACATATCCATTGTTGGGAAACCTATCAATAAGCTACGCTTGTTGAGAGAACTCTCAGTTATTTGCTATTCCAATTGCTTCCTGGTTCAAGCTTTACAGGGTCTCTCTTTCAAAGAATAATAATTTTTTCTTTCTTTAAATCTTGTGCCGCCTGGTTCTTCTCTGTTCTACAATTTTGTTCTTGCTTTCTAACTAACCTAACCATCTATTTACTCTTGATCAACGCTTGAACCACCCACGCTATCCAAGTGCTCTGCGGTCTCAGGACCGTTTGACTGAGTTACTAGTCAGCTAACTAACGTCTTTCAATTTTATGTGGCGTGGTAGGCTATACACAGGGCACTTTCTTCATTTGAAAATCATGCTTCCATATTTTATTAATAAATTAACTACTAACGAGGATTAGTACGGAAACTAACAAAGCAACTGTCAAGTGGAGACAAAACGTTAATTCAATTCAAGAAATCATAGTATTTGTTTTCCTAAGCCTACTTTTTAAGGTCAGGCAGAGATTAATAGACATCTAGAGCTATCTTAAAAATTAAAAGAAATGAAATAATTTTAATTATAATTTTTTAGGGTAACTAACTAACCTCTTTTATACGTTCATAACGAAAAGAGACAACATTGTAAAACAAAAACAATAATCTATGCCAGAATGACGGTTAAAACTTCATGTCAGATAAAGATTAATAGACATAAATACATGTTAACTTAAAAAATTCCAAAGCCGCCCCTTCTGTAAGATATCAATAATACAGTTTAACCATTTTCATTCATATTTAATTAATTTTAGACTTACCTTGCGTTATATTAAGAAACTTTATAAAGAAAAGTTATGTACAATTAAATTTTATTTAAAAATATGTCTACACATTTTCTTATAAAATTAATCATTCGTCAGATATTGGAAAAATTCTACCTTAGGAATTCTTTTGCCTCTAAATTAGGCGTCGTATCAAAAACTGCATAGATCATAATTAGTCGATATATTTAAGGTCTATATCTAGGTATTTTATATCTTTGAAATATGCAGCTGTTTACCGATTGCATAACCTTCTATTATCGATAAAAAATCAAGACCGAATTTAAAAAACAAAGTTGATGATAGTTGTTCGAAAACGAAACTTCGATTCAATTTGCTGCATACCATGATAAAGAAAGTTAAAAAGTACCGTACCTGTAGAAGATTTTCTTACTTGAGTGCGTGCGTGCGTCGTGCGTTCGTGCGTGCGTGCGTGCGCGCGTGTGTGTGTGAGAGAGTGCGGTATCCGCACGAGTGCCAGTGTGTATGTGCGTGAGTGCGTTTGTGCGTGCGTATGTGCGTGCGTTTGTGCGTGCGCGTGGGTTCGTTCAATTTTTTCCCAATATTTGAATAGCGATCAACTTTATAGGAAAATTTGTGAACATATTCTTTAGAGATAATTCAATTTTACTTAATTTTTTGTTATGAAGTTTCATAATACGAAACCAAATAAGCTTTAAAATTAATTGAATACTTAAATTACCTATTTTCATTATAAACGTATTACAATAGAGCTTGCATAATTATCCTAAACTAATGTATTATTTAAATTCTTTTAATTTCAAGCGAGTAGGTAGGAAGAACGTGTGTTGTTTCACACCAGACGTTTCTTATTTGTAATGGAAAATTTGTTCTTACGTCTTAAGCAATTTTTATATACATATATTACCACTTACTAAGGACTATAGCTGGAATTATTATCGAAACATATAGATTTTTATAAAATACAAATATTACACTGTTTAATAACCCAAAAGCTAAGTATTTTAATTACTTAATCGTGTGTTAATGTATCTGAGATATTTAGTAACTGTGTTTGACAGTTAACATAATTATAACAATATTTCTCGGTTATACTAATTATTGCAGATTTCGAAGCAAACAGAATAACACAATTACCAGATTTATGCATAATTATAGAGAATAATATTATTATATCAGTTAAAGGTTAAACCAAATCGCACCTTTGTTATAAATAATTAATGGTGGCAATGGTTACGAAATATTTTCCATTAAGGCCGTCTTTATTATGCTCAATTCTGTTTTTGCTTATAATACATTCAAGTTACGATATTTAATTGGTACCGAAAGCGAGAAGAAGTTTTACGTTAACGTTTGTTAAAAAAAATGAGTTTTTGAAACATTTTATTCAAAACTCAAAGATTTAGTTGTAATAAAGAGAAACCAGAGATTTTACCACCCTCTTGTTTTGGAAACAACTTAATTTTAAGAAAATGAGCGATAAAAAGTTTACTAGTTTCACCTGAAAGATCGATCGAGCTGGTATTCGTATTTCATTGCGAAATAAAATATGAAATGACTATATTGATATTGTAGGTATATTGATTTGGAGTAGCGTTAACAACATTGTGTACACCGTGCACTCTTCGAGTTAAATGAATTATGGTAATGTGATTTTAGTTTTGGACAATGAATTTGCAGTTGTATATATATATATATATATATATATATATATATATATATATATATATATATATATATATATATATATATATCCACCAAGTTCTGTGCGGTAATGTAAATTAAATTGGAAGTAGGAATATGTTTAACTTTTGCAATTAAATCGGAATTTAAGGTAAAATTTAATCATCGTCTATAATGCCATTTCAAGCTTTATTTTATGTTCTTTCAATTTTACGCATTACTTAATCCACATCCTTTGATACTTTTATTTAAAAATATTTTGTATCAAATTTCTTGTATCTAGATGTAATTGTAAGTAGTTTGGCACAGCTGCTCATTTTTTAATTAATTAATTTACTCTTTAAAAGTTTTTAAGCGCTCCAAGCAGTCCTAATTGCAGTTGTGTTCGACCGCAACACCACTGCTCTGATGCCTCTGTTCATTCAGTTACAACATGGATTCCGACGAAGAAACACTGCTTCTTGTGCTATTATTGCGCAAGCGAATGCGTAGAACACGCCGTAGAACGTGGGTGCATATAATATTACAATTTAGATAGCAGAATGGAATATTTCATACTTTCTATCCCCAGCTCAGACAAGATGATAAAAGGTTTTTTAACTACTTAAGGATGCCAGTTCCATCGTTCGATGAATTGGTTAACATTTTACCACAAAAAATACTGCGGAAGGTAAGAAAACAACTCGTTTTTATACAATGCTTTATTATAGCCAATATTACATGAGTCATTGCAAACTATTCGAAAATATTATGTGTTGATGACTGCGACATCTCACTACCGACAGAATCAGGAAACAATGCGGTAGCTGCTTCAGTTCTTGTAGTATTTTGTAGGGGTTGATTGGTACGTTGAACGCTCGTAGAAGTAGTAGGTCCAGTACTGTACCCACTAGTAGAAGGTCCATTGCTGTAGCCACTACTGGGATCATCATAGTTGAACTGCGAATAGGGTGATGATTGATGGTTGAACTGCGAGTAAAGTGAGTTTTGATGGCTGAACTGCGAGTGGGATGACTGGGTAGACTGATTGGGGTATAAATTATTGCCAGACGACAATGGTTTGTATTTGTTACAAACTCTCACTATTTCTGTTTTAGCGTCTAATTTTTAATCTTCTTAAAATCACCATGTAAGGCTAAAAGAAATAATTTATCAGTATCACCATCTGCTGCATTGTTTGATATGTTTTCTTTGTATTTCTGATTTATATTTGCTGCCAATTGGTCAAGTAAGTTATCTTCTTTCACTGCACTAGTTCACTTGCGGCTGCGTTGAAATGTTTACTCCTCATCGATAACTGCATCCTCAGATGCCGTTTGATTTTCTAAGATATCTATGGTGTCTGCTTTATCTTTCGAAAATGGTAGTAGAAATGGCAACTGATGAAACTATACATATTGGTGTATTTTATTTGCTCCTGAGCCACTTTTTATTTTTTTTTTGTTTTGCTTACTTATCGATTAAAACCGTCTCTTAAAACTTTCCAATTTTTTCTGGAGAGCTTTTACTGAAAGAAAAAAAAATAAACATGGTTTTTATTTTTATAGATACCTGGCAACGGAGTGCAGTTTTGCAGAATTAGAATATAACTATGGAATTTCGGCACCGACAATAGGAGAAATCGTCAAACAAGTATACGAAAATATTTGGAAGTATATGAAAAATATGTGTTTTGTGGAATAGACCGAAGAAAATTTTAAAAAAGTAAAAAATGGTTTCCAAACACGTGCTAACTTTCAAACTGCTTGGGTGCGACTGATGGTAAACACGTGAGAATTATAAAACCAAGTGATAGCGGTTTATTGTATTATAGTTACAAACACTACTTTTCTTTGATATTGATGGCTGTTTGTGACAGTGATTATTAATTTACATTCATAAATATCGGATCATACGGGAGACATGCCGACTCAACAGTATTTGAAGACAGTGAATTCTATAAAAAGTTCCAAGGAACAAAGCTGAACATACCCGCTCCATCGAAAATAACAGCTACAGGATCAGCTTTGCTGAACGTATTCGTTGCCGGTGAAGCCTTCAGTTTACAAGAAAATATAATGCGGCCCTTTGGAGGAAAACAATTAACTGAGAAAAAAAGAATGGCGCATATTCCATCCACCATTAAATGTATCTGTTGAATTATCTAAAACGATAGTCAAAGCATGTTGTACACTTCACAATTTGGTGCGAGAGAGAGAGTGAGAGAGAGAGAGAGAGAGATAGAGATATGTTTATCGTTTTGAAGCGGTCTGTGTACGGCTGGTCGAGCAGCTCTCTTATGCCGGTAGCACGGTGAAACTCGACTGCTTGCCGACTGCATTTTTGACTGCGACTGCAAACGAACTGCTTGAGCAGTCTGTGTATTGAGAACGTCAATTTTGCATTGAAATTGCAGATTGCCCAACAACGACCGCTTGAACCTGTCGGTGCTAACTTCTCCAAGCAGTCCGTCTATGGAGGCCCTAAGGGATTTAGACGTATATTATTCCTATTATTTATAATGCTGTATTTACACTTAAAACTAACTTACATATAAAACAAAGTGAACAGACTGAAAAAAAAAGGTAATTTAATTTAATTATTTAGCTGCACAAGTATTTACAGTAGAAAAATCAATACTTTTACTAGGATTCTTATGTACAGAATACACATTTATATTGCATTTATAAAAGGTAACTTTTACGGTCGAATATTTATAAACGTAGAATTAAAATGAAACTAACTAATTTGTACAGGGTTTTTGTTGATTAACTAACTATCATTATCACTAATTATCAGGGAATAATATATTTTTAATTACTCTTAGTAATTAACGAAAGTTTTAGTAAAACAAAATGGATGGCGTTTACGAGTAATCGCACTCGTTGAAATTGAAAATGACTACTTTCGTATTGTGGTCTGGGTGCGGACGCTCTTAAGTGGCGTCCGATGCGTAGCTACTGCCGCTTCTGGGTTCGACTGCGTCAAGAGTAGCTACCTGGGGTGGCACTAAGTGGCAATTATAAGGTGTTTAAACCTTCTGGAACCCTTTAGTTTACGGATTTCAAGTACGGGATAAACTAACTTGTTTGACAGGTACTACCGTACTTGTTGAAAGGTTCCTCCCTCAGACTGGAGGTTACCGCGATAAACGATCAGGACAGATGCTAGTTCAAGACTTCGTTAGTATATTGGGTGTCTATTAAAGCGGGTTACGGGACTCTATTAAGAAGTGTTGTTAGGAAAACTAACTTTAAGCGGTTTATTACGTTTACCGAGATTAAAATATAATACTCGCTGTTACGTACGGAGTTCGTAATTTACGAAGCTGGGTAATCGAAATCTGGTCTAATTACGGGCGGCTTGCTGCGTTCAACCTGTCGGCTTCCTGCACTTCAGTTTTAATTATTTTTCCTAGTGTACGCATGTTGGAGTGAGTCGGTGTGCGGTGTGTAGGTGGAATTTTAATTACAAGAATGTGGGCATATACCCGTTGCGCTGTTTAATTGATACCTTTGGAGATTATCAGAATTTAGGCAATAACCTTTATATGCAATACATCGGGTGGTAGCCCGACGTGAAGCCGTTCACTGGTGTAAATATGCTGGTGTATAGTTAACTTACATGCAGGTGACAGCAGGCTGAGGCAGTAATAAACCCTGGTGTATCGGATAAGTTCAGACTGGCGGTGTCGAGTAGTCGGAATGTGGTGAACGGAACGGAAAGGAGTAGAAAGATCAGCTGAAGCGGATAATATAAGATCAGGACGGTCTGGGCTCTCCAAAGGGGCCCAGCGGAATGAGTTGAGTTGACCCAATGGAATGAGAGCGGTTTTATTTAGAATCCGCGTAGGACGGAGACGGCTTCTGATCGGGCTGCTAATGCGGTGATTGGTGGATAGACTGGCGAGGACTCTGACGTAACAAAACTCTTAACGTTCTTGAAATTCACGGCGGAAGATATATAATTTCATTATTTGATGAATTCTCTAAATTTTAATTAAACAGGATAATTAGCAAATAATTAATTCGAAAAACTTTGTTAAAGCCCGCTTTAAATGGTAATCGCTGTAAGAATTAATTGAGATCTGGAACGAATTCAAAGGGTATTAGAACACCGCCCAGGTAACTATCCGCAAGGGCAACTAGCTCCTTGTTAGAGCCGTGCGTTTTACTAATAAGTGTTGTTGCGTTAAACGGTAAGTCGAATCGGGTAATATTTTTGGACGCCACTCTGTTTTAAATTGAATAAAAGTACTAACTCACAAACAAATCTTGCTACTGTAAAATAAAATTGAAATTCTAAAATTTTGAATTTAGATTTGGCTAATCTTCATTTCAGATAGCATTCCCACCGTCCCTATGTTAATTAATAATAATTAATAGTAATTATCGAACATAAAATAATTAACTTTAATACACGTCTATTGTATTAAATCAAAATGGTCTAAATACGAAATAAATTTCTACTCAACAGTAAAAGCACAAAAACGAATTTCAAATCCACGTCTTAAAATTTCAATACACAACACCTATTTTCCTTCCTTTTACTTCCACAGAGTGTTTTTGAGAGATAAAAAATGCAGCACACGCCGTTTCTTAATTAAACAAAACCTTAAAAATAATATATCCAAATCAGCACACCGTCACCAGCGTCCGACGTCGAACAATTACTAAATAGTTTCGGAAATGTGTCGGTTAACATGTTTCAAGAAACAAATAAAAATAAAATGTAGTAAATACTACAATGTCGGTGACGCCACCTGTTCAATAATTTTCAAACAATGTTTATATTTAATCAATGAATTATTTTTGATTATTATTTATTTAATGAATAAATTATTTAAATTGCATACTTACTTTTGAACTTGTTCGTTCATAACAAATCTTATAATAATGTTTATATTTATTATAAACCAACTTACAATTAAACGCTTAAAAAGTTTCAACATACACAAAATTACAGGATGAATGAATAGTACCATTGTCAAGATGCTAGGTTGCTTCGCTTCCTTCCACCAAGATTATACTTCCCAATATTCATAAATTTTAATACATTTGCTGTCCACAGAACTGTATGGTTTCTTGAAGAAGTAATACTATTGTTACGCACTATAACAACTTCTCACCCAACTGATATCCGATAACCCGTTTATAAAGCTGTTCAAGATTATCTTCCCTTAAATGATACCAGTGCATCGGGGAAAATTACACACTTACACACTTTCAATTCTTATCTATTCATCAGAATATTCCTCAATTTCCAATGATGCTTACAACAAAACTAAAAATCCTAATTGTCTACTATAAATTCCTGATACGGTCATACTCAAATAAATATCTTCGTTTTCACCTTTCATACGTTTATTTTGAATCTCCGTTCTGAACGCTATCAGATACGGAGACATCACGCAGCTTTGTCTAACTTCTTGCTCTATTTTAAAAGATTCATTTAAGTCCTCTCTAACTCGGACACTGAAATTGTCTCGGACCTTCTCTTTATTGACTCGGTCATGCTCGTTTTCCAATTCTATAGAAGCACAGTACGGCTTTCTCATTTAGACACTTCAATCATCCTCTTGGTGAGCAGGTATTATTGCATGCGCTCTATCAATCAAAACTTTTTCAGTTATGTTTACTCCCCTTGTCTTTATATTGCGAAACAATAATGGCACTTTTCAAATCGGTGGGTACTTTTTCATGCTTATTAAAATACTCACAAAATGGTTTCTCAAAGTTTGCGCATACATATTTCACCATTTCTACGTATATTATATATGAAAATGGCGAATAATGGTACTTTACGTGCGATCTGTGCTAAAAATATTGTTAAGAAAATGATAAAGTATAGCCTATGCTCAAGTTTGTATCACGATAGTTGTGCAAAAAACAAATTGTTGTAGTGAAATTGATTACTTGAAAATTATTACATACGACAAAAATCAGCTAATTGCAGTTTTATTTGACAAAATCAAGTTGCTAGAGGATAAAAGTAAATTAATGGGAGAAATGATTCCAATAATTCATTAGTTGTTACATTGTATTGAAACTCCTAAGCAACTACAATATACAGTGCGTTCGTAAAGTAGCGGATCAATTCAATTAATTCGAATGGGAGTTTAGGAAGAAAACGCTCTGGTCCGTCGATTTTTATTTTCAATTTAGAATTTTTTTACATGAAAGTGCAACATACAGGGTGTGTCAAGAAAAAGATATGACGTCGACATTTTTTTTTAATGTCAACCCCCATTTTTTATTGCAGAATTAGAAAGGGTATATCTTTTTACGTGCGACAAGGTGCATGTGGATGATGTGCCCCAAACTTGCGTCGTGGGCGATACCTCCCTTATTTAATTCAATATGAGAACAAAATTTTTGAAGTGTAGTAGAAAGAACTGAGGCGCATATTTTAAAATTATTTTAGATTATACGGAGTGTTTGATTTTTACTCCTAAGTGTTCCTGAGTGATTTAGCACGGTAGGCCAAATTTAGCCCGTTGAGGTCCACAATCATAAAAAAAAACAAATACAGATTTTTTAAATGGGACACCTTTTCGGATTAGGCCTAATTTAGTTGTAAAATGATTCCACTAATTTAAATTAAATGTTTGAATTGAGCACCGTTAACAATCTGACAATAGCTGAGGTGATTAACAAATGATTTTTGAACGTCGTTATCGATAACATGTTTCTAATTTCTTGGCGAATTCGTGCTTTGAAATCTTCTAAATTTTGTTTGTATTTATTTTTGTTTTTGGTTATATGTAGTTTATGTATTATGTAACTCTAATTTAAAGTGTAATTATTCTTTTGAACTAGAAGGGAATGTTATTATTACTGTAAAATATGCAAATAAATATTCAAATATTAAAAAATAATAGTTTTCCTAAATAGAAATTTACTGGCGGTTACATTGCCAGACTATTCGTTAGTTTACAAAAGTTATATTTTTTAAGGTCTGTAATAATACTCCTTAACTTCTTTGATCAGGGGACATTGAAAATTAGTTAGAACTGCACATAATTGACAAATGACTGAAATTTCTGAAATATAATGTACCGAAACTTGTTGAAGAATATTAAAACATTTTATTCTCCTAATGGCTCTCTTGCTTTCGTAATTTGTTTCATACACTTGGGATGGTGTGAATTGGGGTGTAGTTAAAAATGGTGAAATGTTTAATGATACTCCTGTAGGAAGAAGGTCTCTGATTAAAAAGCCTTTATCCGCTAAGATAAGGTCTCCCGGAACCATCTGCTCCAAAACTTTGCTCTGTATAACAACCTTCTTGTCAGATGTTGATCCAGGATACGCCTTAATGACAAATGTAATGACTCCATTTGATGTAGTACCAACCAATATTTTCCAAGTATTTCTATGTTTATACGAACTATAAGTTAGCCTCTGCTTTTCCATGCTTGTTGGAACTCCTGAGTAAATTTCAATGCAGTCCAAAATTATTCTCCAACTTTTAAAATTTGCAAACGCATCAGGGAGACAAGCCTGACTCCTTTGCCTAGATGGTATCGTTTTCTGTAGGTTTTTGAGTATTATCTCATGCAAGTCATGATAATATTGGTTACTGTCGCAGTACTGCAATTGAACCTGATACTTAGATCTTTATGTAGCAGATTTAGTCTCAATTTAATCAGAGTCATCAAAAGTTGATCAACTTTGGAAATAAGTTGAACATTCCACTCAGCATAATATTTTAATTTGACATCATCCATGACTTTAAAAGGAACCATAAATAATTCATTATTTGGTATGTCAGTATACATTAGTATGTAAGAATCATTTTTTTAATTACTTCATAACTAAATCGTGCAGTTAACTTGTTCAGAGCTTCCGTTAATTCAACCAGCTGCTGCCTTAAAAAATAAGTTTTCAGCATCTTGGGAAGCAGGCGAAGGAATTAGGAGCGCATCATCAAGTGTTATTCGAGTCACTTGTTGAACCTGATTACAGGACTATGTCAATTTTCCTGATAGTGGCTCGGTTTCTTTTTCATTAAAAAGCAGTTGCTTCGAAGGTCCTGGTACTGATTTGGTATCTTGTTGAAAAAAAGGCTGCCTTAAAATAGGGAGGAAGTAAACGGCTATTATGATTTACTTAGGAGCACCTTAGAAAAATACAACCTAATGAATAGCCTCGGTCAATATTCAACATGGACGAAAATGATATCCAAATTAATAACAAACCAGACAAAGTCGTGGCTCAAAAAGGAAGCAAATGCGTTCATGTACTTATGTCCAAGGCGAGGGGAGAAAACATATCGGTAATTGTTTGTGCCAACATAGAAGGAACTTTTTTGCCACCTGTTTTAATTTTAAAAGGAGTCCGCAAGAATATCTCTGTTTTGGAAGGAATGCCGCCAGGATTGGTCTGTATATGAACAGCCAATCATCTTTTATAAACACAGAACTTTTTATAAAATGGATGAGAGAAATATTTGTTCCAAGGAAACCAGAGGGGCCTGTAATATTAATTTTAGATGGTAACAGCTCCCATTGTAGTGCATTGTAGTGATTTTGAGATGTTACAATGTGCTGAAGATAATGATGTGATACTTTTATGCCTCCCAACTCACACTACTCAAGCACTTCAGCGTCTTGATAGGTCTTTTTTCAAACCGTTAAAAACCTATTTTGGAAAAGAAGCAGAAAGGTTTATGTTTAGTAGTACGGATAAGAATTTAAACCGGAATGTAATAGGAAAAGTTATTGGACCAGCATGGAAAAAATCTGCAACCATTTCCAACGCTACTTCTGGATTTCTGGCAACAGGAATACATCCCTTTAATCCTAATATTCTACCTGACTTTTTCTTTCAAGTTGCTGATCACTATGTAGCCAGTAACGTTGTTCACGTAACAGCAGAACAGGCAGTAATAGAAACTACTTGGACCGAAAATCTGGAAACAGTTAATCAAGAGTCATAGGAGTCAATAGTCGCTGTGCGCGAGCTCGAAAATCTGGATCAATTAAACGATTTCATTATCACCACTTTTCAATCCAAGAACCCGATGATCGTTGCCAACTTTCTCAATGATGATCAAAACTATTTGTATGTATTGTAGGATAGCAGTAGCATTGAAATCGTAGATGACGTAAGCCAAAGTGATGAGAGAGAACCAGTTGAGATACCTGGGAAATACGAAACTGAACGAAATCATGCAATGAAACAAACTGCTGATAGTCTACTGCTTCCTTCTAATAATAATAATTTGCCAGGCACTTCCAAAGAGACACCTTCAAAATTTCTAACGGAAACAGCCCCGTTACCAACAATACAAACAAAGAAAAGCGCAAGAAAACGGTCATCGAAAATTTTAAAATCCAAAAATGTTGAACAAAAAAGGACATTAAAACACAATCGGACTAACAGAAAAAGATCTAAAACTACTTTGAAGAAAAATATTTCCAAGAGAATTAAGGGAAAATTTGCCGAATCGGAAGATAACGTTGCTTGTTCCGAAGTGCCTGGATAATTATTTGCGCACACTTGAATCAGCAGATTGGATCCAGTGCATCGATTGCAAAAGTTGGCTACATGAAACATGCACCATGTATGGAGGTAGATGCAATGCATGTGGAAAAATTGAAAAGAGAAGACAAAAAGTACCATTGTTAAACTTAACTAACTAATAATATTATGTATTACAGTTTACAGTTTCTTAATCTTTACTTCGTTTAACTAGGTAGTAGGTACCAATTTCATTCTTAACTTTTGTGTTTTTTTTTGTAAACAGAAAGAATTAGGTAGGTATATAAAACGTCATAAAATGAGAATGTGTTATTATTAGACCATATATCCCATCGTGGGGCGAATATGCTCCTAAGTGAGTCATAAATCCCAACAATGGGGCAACTATACCATACCTTCCTTAGAAACATAACAGTTTTATAATAATATAAAGAATACAGTATTCGTCGCAAAACATCCCCAACTTCATAAATAGCACATCTTTAATGTGATTTGGCAACGAGTATCTTAGATTTGATTATACGTAAGCTATAAAATCATTTTTAATTTTGGTTGGGATATATATATATATATATATATATATATATATATATATATATATATATATATATATATATATATATATATATATATATATATATATATATATATATATATATATATATAAACGAAGCATTTCTTATGGGATTGTTACACAAAAGCGGATGTGTTTGGAACTGTAGTAGGCTCCACCTACAGCTGTGACGTCAGACTTATTATACGTCAGATTGGTTATTAGACTGTAGGGGACCCTGACGTAGAAAACTCTCAACGTTTTCAGAAATTCACTTCCGGGGGGATATAGATTCATTATTGGAAGATGTCTGTAATTTGATTAAATCGGGTTAATTAACAAATTGCTGGCTATTTACATCATCATGACCGGTCTTGGCGAAACTTGGTCAAAAGTTGTAAAATGAATTAATGCGTCGATTTAGCGATAGTGAAAAAAAGTCGATTGCATAACCTTCTACATCTACATATGTATATGTAGGTTGGAGGTAAAAATCCATTGTAAAAGTCGTTAATCAACGGAATTCATCCTTACTATAAAATTGTTTTGTTACAAAGTTTGCATGTAATCTTGTTGAACCTTGATATTTTTGTTAGCTTAGGATTTTAAGACATTCAAGGATTTGAAGTCGTTATATGTAATCTTGTTTTGATTATTTCACTCAAGGAAATTAAACTAGGAGTATGTCTAGACGTCTTTATGCATATATAACAAATAGGTAATTCTGCACAGTAAAGATGTTTAAGCGTCGGTTCTTTTTGTTAAATATACAAGTTTCTACGAAAATTATACGGAGAATCCTAAAATACATTAACCTCGTTAGGTTTTCGTATCTTCGTGATGGGGGACGCGTAGTTAAATCTACACTAATACATTTTCAACTATAAGTACGTTTTTATTGTACTTATTTAGCAAACAGTAAACATTGTAGCAGTAGATCTGCGATATTATTTTTAGGGTTGGAACTAAAGCAAATGATACACTGTAAGCTTATGTAAACCCATTAAACGGTTTAAACTAGCATCTTAGCCATAACACTAATAATTTAATGTGTTTTGTTTTCTACTGTGAAGTACTATTTGTTGTTATAAAGTTTTTTTTTAAGTTTTGCATTAGAAAATAAAATAAATGGTTTTATATTTCTGTTATTAGATATCCTGGTCTCAGTTGATTTCTATCTGTTAAATTTAGGTCCGTTTTCTTTTACACTATCGTTGGAAAATTTAAATTATTTACCAAGCGTGGTTGAAAAGTAGTGTTAGTAGTAATAGTAAATGTTTGTTTGTTATAAAAATATGGAAAACTTTAGGTAAACAGGAAAAAAAAGTCTAAACAAAAATCACCACCTTTGTACGTGTGCTCAATATAAAAAATATTAAGAAAGAAGATATCGAATTTCTACAAAAGAAGTAAATTTGATGTGACATTAAGTGTTTTTTCGTTGCCTTACGTTTCTTTTGTAGGAGTTTTTCACTCTTTGTAATACGCGTTTTCAATATTTATCTTTAAACTTGAGCTTAAAATGTAAAAGGGCTAACAAGGATGTTTTATTTATGTTGTTATTTTGCTGACATTATCATTGAATTGTATTGTATGAAACTTCTAAATATTTTGTCGTACAAATTGTGATAGAGGTTACTTATTCAACAAACCCGCATTAATTTGTGTTAAATGAAACATTGAACTTAGAAACTTCTACAATTTAACATTTCTTATGTATGGTTGCGCATTCGTCTGGCTATGACCTTGAAATTTTCTTATTTAGACTTTATAAATAAGTTAACCATTTATATAAAAAGGACATTCGAGACATGGACGCATCACCGGAAGAGTCTGAGGGGTACTAAATACTTCTCAGTAAGGGGTGTTACAAAATTTATACAAAATTTATGTTCTCTAGTGTAAGTGACAAATGTACTGGTTGTTTATGGTACGCTTTTAGGTGTCCCATATCATAATGCAATAGTGCCAAAAAAAATTAAAGACAATCTATTTAATTCTGCATTTTACTTCGGTTATTAAAAGTGAGGGAGACCGGAGCTGGTTGGTACATATCTGTTATTTTCGCTTATATGTAACAGTTTGCGCCACTATTCAGTCAGGCTGTTCTGCAGTCTGCAAACTCAGTTGGTAACAATCGGCGGTTTCTTCCAGTTGTCTGTCGCGTAGTTACAAAGTGTTTTGTGTTTCAATCATCCGTAATTAAATATTTCATACTCTATATAATATTTTTTCACAGTGAATGACTGGACTTTCAGTTTTAATGTAGTTAAAGTAGATGCTTTTCTCTTCATTTCTGTGTATTAAGACCAAAATTTAACTAAGTGTCTAGAGACCTGTGAACTTTTACAGGAAAAAATGGCGAGGAAACTGGGTGGTACCAATTAGTCGGGGTTGGTTGGTACTGTACCCCAATTCGAAGAAATATTTTTATTTTGTTCATATTTCAGTTTAATTAATTTGTTTTGTTTAGGTCAGATATACGAACCTATAAAAAGAAGTCGCTGAGGGAACAGTGAGGGCTGTAAAAATTGATCAGAGAAACGTCAAGGGATTTTAAGATATAGTTGATGACTTTAGGTAGATGTTGCCAAAAATTTACGCTGGCAATAACACTCCACATACAGTAGTTGTTTATGTGACCAATAGACAGGTTCGCAAATTTTACGTTTTTGCATTTCTCGTGTAAACATTTTTTTCAATGAGTTATTTATATCGGAACAAGATACAGAGCTTTCTGATTACACAATAAAAGCTGTCTTTATTTATTTTGGTCTTTCATCGAAGGAAGTAAGAAGAATGGCTTTCTTGTTTGCCTTGTGGTTACACTTTCCCGAAAACTTGACAAAAAATGAATTGGCTGGAGCTGATGGGTTTTCCGAATTTTTAAAAAGAAACAGCACACTTTCAATTTGATCACAAGTTTATCCAGGGCTAAAAGTTTTAATAAATTTAACGTGAATGCATTTTTCGACAATCTGCAGACTGTATTAAATCGGCTTAGGTATGAACCACCGGACATTTCGAATATAAACGAAACTGGGATAACAACAGTGCAGAACCCGATGGCCTTTGTCGTTGCTGCTACAGGAAATAGTGTACCCCCGTATTTTATGTTTCCAAGGGTTCATTTTCAGAATTACTTTTGAATGGAAAGCCTCCTAGTTGCCTTGGTGGAGCCAACCCTTCCAGGTGGATGCAAGAATCCCATTTTATTGAATATGTGAACGACGTACACGCCTCAGTAGACAGACTAGTTGTTGTATTATTACTTGACAACCATGACTCACATTTATCCGTTGAAGGACTCACTTATTGTAGGGGATTGTTGCAACAGCATTACCTATTGCTGCGGCTCCAAACAACATCATGGCTGGTTTCATAGTGTCAGGAATCGAGGCATTTTCTTAGATAGTGAATTTATGGCAGGATATGTGACTGATAGACCAGACCCGAACCCCGAAATCACCGCAGATGACAATCCGAATCCATGTAGTCTATTTCCGGACAAAGATCTTCAGACATCCTACCCTTAGATGAATCCCAAGTAGCAATTCCATAGACAGTAAACATTCCTAGACAGGTGACACCAACTAACGAGATTCTTGATTTTGCTGGTTGTAGCAGAGCTGTTACCACTTCAATCGAAAAACTGAAGCAGTTACCAAAAGCTGCCCCAAGAAAACTAGACAAAATAGGCGGAAAAGGAAATTCGACATTCTCACTGGCACTCCGGTCAAAGATGAAAAATGAAAAAGGTGCCAGAATGACGAAATGTCAAAAAAAGAGAGTAGAAATCGTTAAAAGAAGCATTCTAGGAGGAAATAGAGATATTAAAAATACTGTATCGGAAAAGAAAAAAAAAACAAACAAGGGAGGCAGGTTTTGGTTGTCACTGGTATACTGTTACGAATAACAAAATGCTGACGAATGATGACGTGCAATTAATCTTGAAATGGAAATATATTTTGACATTCGTTTATCCCAAATAAGTAAATTCCTTTACAAACAGCCAAACTTGGTTGATTTAAATGGATTAATGTACCACTTATTTATAATTTTCTGCATAGCAACAAACTTCTACTGCGTCATCCTCGTTAAATTGAAACGTAATAGTACAATGAAATTTCGTAAAAGGTAAATTTAACTTTATAAAAAAGAAAAATAAAAGTGCCTAAAAAAGGGTAAATATATCAACAATGAAAAGTAGGCTTAATTAGCTCTTACCGTAAAAAAATATACAACACTTTGGATAACAATATTCAAGAGCAAGTAACGACACTTTTTGCTTTCATTATCGTACAACCTCAAAAAAATGTCTTCACACGAACTCAATGTGAAAACGTACAACCTCCACTTTAAAATATCTAAACGCATACTTTTCAACCAATAACGTATGCAATTCACATGACACAAAAATGAACGAAGTTGCCTAAATTATTGCAAATTTCAACACAACTTAAAAGGTTTGTTACAGCTTATGAGGTTTCCAGTGAGAGCAGTGATGAAGAATCCTTCTCTTTAGTCTGTGTTGAAGCATTCTCAATAGTGCACCTGATGAGATTTGGATTCAATACACAAAATGCAAACTGTGAGCGCATAAAAAATTCTGTGAAGGTGGACCATTTTATGTATGTCATAACTTCGAGTCTGACGATTCGGAGTGAAGTGTTTGTTTCTACTTTTTTTTTCTGTTGCTTAGCTGCTTTTGAGAATCACATTTACTTTTCAGACAGTTTCCTTTTGTATTTGAAGTCCAAAATCCCATAATATATTCTGTACTAACCCTCCCCACAATATGTATCAACTCACCCCGGCCCCAGGAATGGATGGTACATTCGCAGTCTTGCAAAAAAAATTATTATTGTTTTCCGGTATATCTAACGCTGGTCTAATTTTGTAACGTCTTAATGTAAAATAGTTTACCAACTATCGCCGGTTTCCCCTACTTAGTTAATAAAATGACAAGTGAACGTTACTCATTTGTATGTTTTTCAATTGAATCCAAATTTGTAAAACATCTGATCGATCTTGGAGAGACTTAAAAAATTCAAGGCAGTTTATTTCAAAATTATGTTTTATCATTAAAAGTCCTTTTAAAGTCTTACAGTAACGCTAGTGTTTTCACTGGTACATATTTTATTCATATCAGAAAAAATCCTTGGATCCCGGTAAACACATGCACAATTCAACAATTTTTAATATGTTGTATCATTCAAATTTTTGTAGGAAGCAACTTTTTATTAGCTTACTAGTGCAATCTATGGAACGAAAGGGCTGAGTGTGGACCACGTTGTGATATGACCAAGTACATTCAATTCAGATAGCTTTTGTTCTTCATTTCTAAATGTGTCCTTACAAAAAAAGATGACAGTTTGTTACTACTAGAAGCAGCAATATCAGCCTTTTATGCTTAAATGTCGATATGTGTTGAACAAACTTCTATTAAACGTACACTTTCTTTTTGGCATACAAGACACCATCACGTCGTAAGAAAAATCTTTTCGCGCTAGACTTGATACTTAATACTGCCTCATAAGCGGGATCGGGCGCTAATTATATAAGCCGACAAATGTGCTACAAAAGTGTCGTGAATTGTAGAACTTGTGATGTCATGCTATTGTGTCTTATCTGAAGGTCGCATTATCTTCTTCGTACTTTCTAGACTTTTATAATTCCTTCTAAACAATGAAATGTCAGAGACGGGACAAAAAAAGGAAAGTCTTCATAAATACGAATCTTTTACGTAATTTATTAAAATGACATCTTTTGAGGGATCTTTAGTTGATTATTCTGTAGGCAAAGGTAGTATTAAACTCGTACTTAATGATTCTACAGCTTGTCAACTCTTCTGCATATGCTACGAAATTAATTCATTTCCATACATGCTCCTAGGGTCTTAACGACATGTTCCTTCCAACTAGTACCAAACCTATTTAAGCTTTAATCGATCGCTGGCTTCTGGGGCATTTCTTTAATCAATCAGCAACTACTTTCTTTCCTTGAATCTACAAACTCTTTAGTGGTCAATATAGTTTTAGGCAGAATGGTTCAAGAGGTGATCTTTCATATGTTGTGGTGGAAGTTTTGGAACAATACATTAAAACGATCCAGTGTATAGTTGTAGTTCCTTTAAATATGTCAAAAGCATTTGACCGAGTTTGACATAAGTGTTTACTTACCAAACTCACCTCGTTTGGGTTAAAAAAAGAAAGGAAAGCAACATGTTTTATTCTCTCTTATGCGGTCAGGATATTACCGGAATGAATGGGAATATGGTTCTGAGGGGAAGATACTATCCCAGCATTCGCCTAAATAGCCGCACATGATATTCGTATACGCAGTGGTCATGCTGCTATATATGTCTGAAAAAAACTCATACAAGGTGGATGGTAACGTAGATCCTCACGCTCGTCAATGGGTTTCCGGTTATCTTGATAAAAGACGAATACGTGTCGTATTTGATGGCTTCTTTTCAAAAGAAGATGGTATGAACGCGGGCGTGGCACAAGGATCAGTGATGATTCCTACACGTTTTATGCTGTACATAAATATTCTTATTCCTTCAACGACAAACCCGATATATTGCCTTGCTGACGACTGCACTGTTCATGTAGTTCTTCTCAGTCTAATCATAATAGTAAACCACCTTCTATTTTAAATCAAGAGGTCATTTCAGTAAAAAAAAACATTCAACGTATCCTTGAAGTAATCCAGTTAAATGTGTCCGAAAAAAAATATCGATTATTTCCTGTTGTAAGTATCATTGGCTCAGATGTAAAGTTTTTAGACTCTATATTGAGAATGAATGTATCCAGACATCTTATCATGGGTTGACCATCTTCGGTCAGCTACTAAAGGAGCTGTTCATAAAATAGGGTTTTTATGCAGATCTAAGCAGTACTTTCCCGACATATCTTTCTGCTATATAAGGCCCAAATTCGAACTAAACGAAAATTCTGGCGTTTGGATTGGTGGTCCCCAGTACGCTCTCGATATCGTTGGTCGTATTAAAGGAAGAGCGATTAGGCCTATAAAGGATACGTCCTGAACTTCTGAAAATAGTCCGTTGAGTATAATGGAATCGTTACAATACTTTCTTTGTACTATCGGTATTACAATGGATATTGTGCTGCTGAATTACTTTCTTTGATACCCTATCGGGTCACCTATGATGGGAACACTGATCACTCATTCACATCATCAATACGTAGTACAAATCTCCACCTGTCGTACCAAATGGGCACAATCACATTCTTTTACCTGTCTTCTTAACTCTGGAATGATCTTCCTAGTTTCTGCCTTTCTCATTTTTGATAATTGTGGACCTGAACAGGCTAAATTTGGCCTATCGTGCTAAAGCACTCAGGAGCACTTAGGAGGCTGGATATACGGACATTGAATTGCCAAGAGATGCCTTTGAATAGCTACCTTAAATTTTGATATCATAAGTGAGAGGAAAACAGGAACTAAAGCCCTGTAGAAGAATGATCCACCAGATTGTTTTAATGTTTTCTTCCAAACTTGGGTTACATATGAAAGATCACGTGTTGAACGACTCTTCCTAAACCCATATTGGTGGTCACTAAGGAGTTTGTTAGTTTCAGACAACGAGAGCAGTTGCTGATTGATGGCTTTTTCCATAGTTTTAGACAAAATGGAAGTGATGACAATTGGTCGGTAGTTCGAGGGATCAAGCCGAGTGATAATCGATTCTAGAAGCTTGTACCGGTTTTATAGCGTATCAAGAAGAGTTGACTAGCAACCTTACTGTACATCTTTCCCACAATCATTGAGACACTACAAAATATTGGCATTGTCTGCAGAATCAGCAATTACAGATCCGTCAAAATATGTCAGGGGGAAAATGAAGATGTACCAAAGTTTTTACTAATAGGTTTAGCTAAAGACCAAAATTTACGACTGCCCAAAGGATATGTAGCTTGTTCATTTTTTTCGTTGTTCAAACAGTTTTTTAGCTTTAGTAATGACACTTTTGCAGATATTTCTAGAACCAATGTATTCTGCATGACATGAGATTTCCATTTAATATAAAATTTTTTTTCAAAGCTATTGCATCAGCACAAGCCTTATTGAACCAGGGTTGGTAACTTGAATGACCTATACGATTCTGTTTTATGGGAATGTATAACTCACGCCTTGGAAAGGTTGCAAAGAAGTCTCGTAAATCACTCTATCTAGCTGACTTAAAGCACCACAAGGTTGCCGCTGTTGCGTACAACAGCTGCATTAGGGACAGTAGAAATTATTTCTATTGTGGAATGGTCAGATAGACCTAGAAGGGAAAGAACGGAAGTTTTATAAACAAGTGGGCTTGATGTATGAAAGAGATCTAGAAGATGTGTCGTATGGCTAGGATTATCAGGGATTCTTGTGGGTTCAGAAATCATTTGTGTGAGATCGTATGAAATAGCAAATGTTTCTGCATTATGACCAGCTCGATTAGTAGTATATGAAAATTGAAGCCAGAGTTATGAACATTGAAATCTCCTGCAATTGAGATATCGCAAGATGGAAACTGAGACAGAAGGTAGTCAACTTTCAACTAAGGTAATCGAAGAAGTCTTGAAAGTTACTGTCATTAGGAGACCTATAAATGCGACAGTAAATTTCACAAATTTAGGACCAGAATGTTTAAACCAAATCGCGTCAAAATGTTTATTTTCCAAGGAAGAAATCCTGTTTGTATAGGCACATACGCCTCCTTTATATCGAAATTTAGGATGAAGGTTGTATTGGGGATGTTGCAAGTCGGGGTGTAATTGTTCAAGATGTTGGTGAACAGCATTAAGATTAGAAGATGTTGGTGAACAGCATTAAGATTAGAGGCAACACTAAGATTAGAAACAGCATTAAGATTAGAATACAGTTTTGTAAAACTGAAGAACTTTCATACAAAACTATACACAAAAGAAAGCGTATTCATCCGCCTAAACAAATACAAAAAAGGAACCTCATTAAAATCACCAAAAATAAACTGAAAAGTAATTAATTTGTACAATCAATCTAAATTGTCCATTTCCCTCTCACAGCGGTAAAGGTAGTTCTGGTGCAATTGACCCTTTTGGTAATTGATCGATGGATTCCAGTCACTCTTCAAACTTCTTGACACGACGTTCCTGTACGGCAACCTTACTGTCGTCAAATTTCAACTATTCGACTATTTTCAAATTATATTTACACGAATTTAGAGACCGAAATGTTTAAGCCAAAACCAGGTGATTAATAACTGTTTCATCTGCTTTAATATATATAAACATTAATTTATTTACAAAGCGTTATTTGTCTTTTATATACACAAAATTGTTTATCTCGGTATTTATTTTTACAGCAACCTTTTACCTGTTTGAACAGCTGTGGACGCGGATGTACTTTCACGATTCATAATTCAATTTAAGAAACTCTATGATACCACAATTCGCTTAGGTGCGATTTTATTCCAAAAATGTGGAAAGCACTAAATAAACACTAATTGTCTTCAATGTGTAGGAATATGTCACATTGACCAAAGAAAAACAATACAAAAAAGTCTCCGGGGTGATTAAATTCTTTTTAAGATCAACTCAAGGTGAACGGGAAAAAGTCCCTCACGATAGCTTCAAGTAACCCGGCTTGAACGCTCAGCGTTTGACCTCCTGCCCTGCTAATGGACATTTCCAAGGAAAAAAAACTAGAATTGAGATACACATCCTGTTTTTCAATCAGAAAACCCGTTATTCAAATAAATTTTCTATAACTTTCCAACTAACAACTCAATGCATAAATGAACTGGTAAACTCGAAAAAAATACATAACCTTTTCGTTATCAACCACGATAACATAAACATCATGAAATTTAATTCCTTTTGCCAAACTTTAAAATAAGAGTTCCCGGTAACTTAAAGTTTTATGACAAATTTCATCCACATTTGACAACAGATTATTTGTTATTTGTAATTTTCATGAACGACCTTTTAAGTAACATTTCACATCGAATTACGTTGATGACATAAATGTAATTGGTACTTCGGTCTCTGAGTTAGCATCTAATATAGAAGAAACTCTAGTTAATCTACAAAAGTGGTTTTCTGTAAATAATCTTATTCTTAATCTAAATGAAATATTAATATTTCGTTTCTAAAGTACACAGCAAATAGAATTTCTACAAAGGTTTATGAACAATAGTAAAATACATTTTGTTACTTCAACAAAACATCTGGGTATAATCATTGATAAGTAATTGCAGTGAATTGACCAAACTAGAGAAGTAAGAAACAAAAAACATAGCGCTTTTCTGTTTACGTAGATTAAAACCAATTTGCGACCGAAATACACTAATAAAAATAATAAAAATTTGCACACTTCCAATCCATACTTCGTCGTTGCTTAATTTATTGTGGTCATACACAACATCTTAAACATATTCTGAAAATTCAAAAGAGCCATAAGTTCTACGTTTGACTTAACGAAACGTGACGGTTGCAACACGACATTATGATGGTCTATAATTTACTTATATAGAAACTCTGTTTGTGTTTACTCATAAGAATATTTTTTTCCAAAAACTCCGATTTTCACACGCACAACACAAGAAATAACTTACTTAGAATAGATTTCAGCAAGAATTCAATATATCAGAGATCATACATAACAAACTCTCTTAAAATATACAATAAGCTACCGTCAGCCATTCGTGATATATTTATAAAAAAAGAATTTAAAAAAGCACTTTTGCAATATGTAACACGCACTTGTTACTATTCAATGATTGAGTTTCTTGAGAATTGACATGTATCACTATTGATTTAGTCCCTGTGCACTTATACATAACAATTTTATTTTTTTACTTGTCTTTTGTCTATTTATATTAATAATGTTACCAATGTTTGAAGTTTTTTTTATACATATGTACATTAAATTTTATATTATACGTTCATGTCCATATTTTATAGTATTACTATTTACATGTATGTTGTTGGTGTAAACCTGCCACTTGTTGCAAATGTTAGATTACTATTGCACGCCATTTTTGTATTTGTTTTCTTTTTCTGAAAGCATGTTGTACACATGTCAATACCACTGGTTGTGAAATAAAGATTATCTATCTATTAATGCTTCATCACACAATCATCCAGCACAAAAGGTCAGTACGATACGAACTTTGAACGATCGTGCCACAAAGATTTGTCATCCAGATAAACTACAACATGAATTAAACCATCTTGAAAAGGTCATCATAAACAATGGCTTCAATAAACAAGAAATTAAAAAGTCATCTCAAACGACACCTACGGATGATAAAACTACAACTTCATTGAAGTGTGCCATTTTACTGTTTCTTACAAACACATCGAATAAAATTGATAAAATATTACAAAAGCATAATATAATATAAAGGTAGCTTACAAAAGCAATATTGAAATTCGAAATCTTGTGAATTCTGTTCGAGACCAAATACAATTACATACTTGTAGAATTGCCATGCTCTTGTGGTAAAGTCTACATTGGTGAAACTGCGAGAAGCATTAACACCAGGTTAATAAAGCACAAAAGACACTTACGATTACTTTATCTTACTAAATCAGTAATTGCTCAACATGTCTTAAACACACACAGTATAAAATTTGAAAACATAAGAATTCTGACTAATGTTAGGAATTGGTATACAAGAAACATTCGAGAAGCTACTAACGCGCTGAAACAGCCTACAACTTGATCGGAGACAATGGATATGAACTGTCCGATACCTGGATGTCTATTTTCAAGAACTGAAGCTTTTACAACAGTGATTTAATATCAACTAGCATAATAAATTAAATAAATGGCCAACAATAATAGCGTCGGCTACTAGTCTTTTTCAAAAAAATTCAAATCTTATAATAAAATTCTGGCTCCGTTCACACCATTTTTTCTAAATAGTGTTATTTAATAATGTCTGTTGGTTGAAAGAAAACTATTGATTATTATGTAACGATTTCTAATCTACCTTCAAAAGGTGATAGATAATCCTTTAACTACGACTGTTATGTGTATCATCAATGTCACATTTTTCAACTTTTAGAAGAAAACCTCGACATAATCATATCAGCCTAGTGTAAGAGTCGTGAAAACCGAAATGCAGATTTATTATTATTATTTCCAATTTTCTTTGCAAAAGCTCAGGGAACACCCGTTATCCGTATTACTTAATTTACAAGGTCCCACATTTCCAAGGTTACCACAATTTCAAGGTCCCACCAGTTCAAGGTTGCGAAAGAAGTAGGTTATGTTTGCACACAACTTTCCCAAGGTCGCACATTTATAAGACTACCACAGCTGTAAGGTATAAAAATACGTAGTTCACTAACACTCAACACATTATGAAGGTTAGTTGCCCATCCTACCTACTCAGATAGACATCTCACTTTTTCAAGGCTTGCTCATGTAATTTTTTACACTTCTTTGATACCGCACTTAGAACCAAATTAAAAAAAGTGAATGATATGCTAATATCATGAAGCATTCAACCGTATCGTCTAAAGATATGGAAATGAACCCTGCTGCTGCAAGCGATGTAGGTGAGTGCACTCCAGACCATGTTCGATACGTAAGTAAACGTTTATCGAAACAATTGTAATACTGAGGATAATAAAAGGTTGGTGTCACTTCGCACATCTTCTCACCGTAGAACACAGTAAGATACTAACAGGAAATAATTTATTATACAGGGCGAATCTTATCTAATCCGCCAAAATTAAAGTAGTACTAGAACTCATCATTCTAAGCGAAAAAGTTTATATGTACATGGGCCCGGAAATGCTTTGATACAGGGTATCAAACTTGAAAAAAGGAATCGCGTTTTCTTCAATATATTTCGACTGTTTCGAAATAATTTCATGAAATTTCGTATACGGGGGTTTTTTGGGATGACACATTCAAATTAGTGGGCCATTTAGTTTCTAGAGGCCGCCAGCGGCAACCATTTCGACACCTTTAAATCGTTGCAACTTTTTTGTGCTACATTGTATGACATTTTGGACTAGAAAAATCCATTCTGCTATCTTTTCTGCTAAAAAAAGGTATATCTTAGTGAAGTCGCTAGGAGCAACCCTTTACAATATATACATTATAAAAAACTAATTGTCCAAATAATACACTTCTCTGCAGAGTATGCATGAATCATCTTCATATACCTCGTGCAGCATTGTTAGGGGCGTTCTACACGATGAGCACCAGTGTTCTTGGTGTAACATGTGGTAAATTGCGACCCATCTGTCCATATGTTATGTTGGTCAATAAATCGGTATTCACTTGGTTGCAATGCTTTGTAGCAGTCATAGCATAAATGCATATGGCCAGCAAGATGATAACGAGTATGAAGAGCAAATATGTGTGAATAATATCCCAAATTACCATGAAGGCATGATGGTGGAAGTAGCGAATTCTTTTATCTAGGTTGGCAAACCATTCAGTATTCCAATGAACATCTTCATATGTATTCTTTAATGCTTCTAATGTCGTAGAAGGCAGTAGCCAAGCAAATTGCACCCAGTTGGGATTTAGTTCACATGATCGCCGCACACTTAGATTAACAAGTGATAATGGTTGGTAGCACTCCCTATCATCCCAATTGTTCTGTACTGTGCTAGCAGACATACTAGCACTGGTGGAAATAACACGATACTATATGTGTAGTTATTCCTACTTTTAAAGGAAGGAATGACTTTGTAAATACATATGTATAGTTAACCTTGAAGAATGACATGATTGATATCGGCATTGTGTAACCTTGGAAAAGTGGTAAACGTGAGAGGTGGAGGACACTGTAAGTGTGGGAACCTTGAGATTGTGGCAATCTTGAGGGCGTGTGAACCTTGAAAATGGTAACCTTGGAATAGTGGTAAACGTGAGAATGGAGAGACATCCTTGAAGTGTTTGGTGAAATCCCGCCAACTTTGCAGAAACGCCCTGAATGAAGGCCTTGAACGGTAGGATTGCTGAAGTAACGTGCAGTGTGGCGGTCAAGGTGAAGCAGGTAACCTTGACGGTAGGAATAGTGGCGAAATTAGAACATAAATGCAGAGGGAGTACATGTGAGACCAGTATTGTATGTAATGGAGAACATATTACGTCAAGCCGTAGAAAAGGCGAAGATTGTGAGTGTTGTGCATTCAAGTGGATGTCGTGATATTTGAATTAACAATATGCAGTATTTTTTAAATAAAAGTAAATCGAAGTATTTTAGTGTCGGTCTGTCACCCCAATTCAATTTTGAACCAGTCGTGAAACTTGGTAGATCTAAAAGTAAGCAGGAAAGGCACATACTTATGGACAATCAAGGGATAATTACAAATTATTTCTACACACCTGAAGGGACATGGCTACCTACTAAGATGGGTTGGATAACGATATCGTATGAAATTATTAACAAGACGAAAATTATACGCATTTCTGATTGTCAAGAATCAGAAATCTATTTAGGATGGGAGTCTGTAGAACAGTTATGGAGACTTCTTAAGATAGTCAGTTACCGCTTGGATTTAGTACCTACTATGGAATTTCCTGCATTTTATAATAAAATAATACATGCGGCAGCGGAAATGTCTGATGTTGACATACACAGATCAATAGTTCCATTACAAGATATACTTGATCTCATTGTAGCATGTGTTATGGAAATTGTAGAATTTGCCAAGGAGAAAATTGATATTGACGTAGAAGTTGCGAAATCCGTTAGGTATCGACCAAAGCGAGAATAGGGATAATAATAAATTTTAGTCAATATGTTAGTGATGACTATTTAGAAAATCTAGTTTATAAGTATGGTAGTGGAATACGTCTGTGTGAGAAATATTTTCTATCGCATGACGATGGTGTAGAGTACATTTGTTGTATTAAGTAGTTAATAGAAGACCTTAGAGAAATATCTCTGGAACAATTTGTACATGAAATAGAATGTCATTTATCGAATTATATTTCAACAGATGACAACACGACAAGTGAAGGAGGTCTGCATTAATGAGCTCAAAAACGTAGTTCACGATGTAGTAGAATGGGAGAGCGAAAAGGAGAATGGGAACAGTTAGGAAGAGACTCTGCACGCTTTAGGAAAAGAATAGAAGATTGTAGTCAAATACTTTCAGCGGTCCTGGAAAAACAACATCGTGATTACGTGTTTATGAAAACTTTAGTAGTGTATAGTATTGTATGTATTAATAATAAATAAAAAAATTAAAAAAAGGGTTATTTATTACATCATAATATTACAATATATAAAAGGAATTGTACAGAGCATATTATATAATGTCTTTGTTAGAAATCCATGAATTGTGAGAATTATCAAACCCTAACCATTTAACAAGAGACATATTTCTTCGACGTCGTATTACACGTTCAACTAGGTGAATGTCAGGATGTTTAAGTTTTAGCTCATAGAAACGCCCTTGTATCTCTTCATCTCGACTATCACGTAATGTGTAGGTAATTGGACTGGAACGTTTCACTGCTGATATTCGAAAGACTTCGTAACTCCAATTAGGTGTGTAACCCTTAGAGAGTATGCTTCTATATTTGCTAATACGTACATAATCCCCCACTTTTAATTTAGGTGTCTTACGGTCAAGAACTTTATGACATTTTAAATGTTTCAAAATAGAGGCAGCATTCTTTTTCGTAGCTTCTATAGGTTTGTATCCGGTGGTTCTATGCTTTCTTGAATTATAATCCATAACAATTTGAGGTAATATTGATAACTATTTATAAGAACCTTGCATACTGAATGTTTTCCACATTATTGCTTGTGCGATTTACACGTTCAACTATACTACTCTTCAAGTTGGAATAACTACTGTAAAGATTAATATTAAATTTTTTCACAACTTTTTTAAATTCAGCATTATAAAACTCCATTCCCATCTCAGTTTGTTTATGTGTAGGTGTCCTTTGCAAACCAAACAAAGGTTTATTCATTACATCTGCGACTAGTTTTCCATTCTTGCGTTTGATGGGAAAAGCCCACACATATTTAAAGACAGCATTTAATGTCACTAAAATGTATCCAAATCCTTTATTCACCCGAGTGTAAGGTATCATTTCCACTAAATCAGCTTGAAAGAGGTCATTTAAACCTTTTAGCACTACACAACGCCGCGGAAAATTCCTCCTTGCTGCTTTGTACAGTTCTTCAATAATATCAGCTTTACTCATTTTATCGCTTTCGATTTTAGTAGAATTTCTATGATGAATGGTTGTTCTTTCATAAATTTGACATCTTCTGGAATCACAGCTTCCTTACGTATAGTTTACTAATTAGAAAAATCGGTGTCGTATATAGTAGATCATCCACTTGAGGATGAAGAACTCCAGGTGACCACACACAATGCACTATTGTACACTCTTTACAAGGAAACAAATATTTACCACATGTACCCAATGAAATATCTACTGCCTTCTTATGCAATAAACCTTGTAAAGTAAAATAAGTTTCGTAATATATATCACCTTGTTTCGTGGCATCACTGTGATGATAAGTAATATGTTTACCAAATTTATCCATTGTCATTTGATGATGGTGTCCACCAAATTTATCTATTGACATCAATGCTGGATATGTAGTAGTATCTATATAATTTATTCGGATCATTCCAAGGTACAAACTCGATCGCTTGTTATTATATCGTAATAGTTGCATTCCATCCCCTCTTTTGGAGATAGAAGTTGTGCGAGATCTTGTGGCAGGAAGTGCAATAGCTGATGTAGCGGGTCTTTTTTTAGGGTGAAGTAATGATTTAATGATATCAATGTATTTCCTACTATTAGTTCCTTGGATATGGTCTTCTGGGTTATAATTACGTCGAGCAGTATTTGTACGGCGCAAAATGTCATTGTATTGCTGCAGATCATTTTTTGTGCATCCCGTAGGAGCTTTTTTAAATAGTAGTTCATATAATCCCGGAGTCCCATCATAGTCTAATGATGATCCACCAGGAAGAGCGATACGAAAATTCCCTCCAACAATCTACTTCAACATCACCAATAAGAAATTTCTCTTTTTCGGGAAGAAAGTGTACACCGTATGTTAAATCATACTCGTCTTCGGGATCTCTAAATACACATTCAACATAATATTTCGCTAATCCTTCATATTGGCTAAGGTACTCTTCAAAGGCCTGTTGAGATCCAGCAGCTAACAGTTCTGATTTCAATTGTTGCAAAAAGGAATCTCTCCTCGTCATCATGTGTGGTATCAGCAATCACACTTCTCTCTAAAACTTGTAGAATGGCGTCAGGAACAAGAATGCGTGGTGCCTTCCGAGTTCCAGATGTTTTAGGCGTATGATGTAAAAAAACTTCCTTTTCATGTGCAACAGTCTCGGTTTTTCCGAATTCTGATGTAAATGGTTCAGCTTTGACGAGAGAACCATCTTGTTTAGTAATGAATTGTTTCAATGGTTGTGTTATATGTTTAAAGTGCAACTCCATCGCACGCTCTGTAAGAACAGTATCTTCCTTTAAACTAGTATATTTTTGTTGCACACACTTGCGAGCGCGTAAAATGCCTTGTACTAAGCGCTCCTCCATTACTGCTGCATGTTTACATATCAAGTGTAGTATTTATAATGCAATGTAACAGTGAAATCCCTTACGGAAACGACCTGCATTAACATAACTCTCTTTATGAATCACAAGAAATCCAAATTTGTCACGCCAGCAACAGAAACACAAGTCCTTAAATCTATCAAATGTCATTTCTACATTAACGTGATCATCATACACATGCTTAAGATTGGTGCTATCTTGTTGAAACAGAACTAGTTGATTCGCATTATCACGTATAAGCTGTTTTGGAATAAAAAAATACGTTTGGCACAGATAGAAACAATCATTGTTTTTGTGTCTGCCTTATTTCATTCTGTTTATGACGTGCTACATCATCAAAAATCATTATTGAATTTTTACGTGAATCACTAGGGGATATAACGTGACTGTTATCACTGTATTCGAAATACCCGATATTTTGTAAAGGTGCAAGTAAATTTCGTAGGTACTGGTATTTGGGTTGATATAAAGATTTGCAGTGTACATAAACATTTTCAAAACGTAAACCATTTGGATGTTCTAATAAGGTAATCATAATATTTGTTTTTCCACAACCTGATGGACCGACGATTATACCTCATTTACAACTTCCTTTTAGTAGACCACTATGTTTTGAGTGGTGTTTCTAGCGCGACGACGTGTTGGTGGTAAACTTCGGTCATCGTTAAAATCTACGGACAAGCCTTAAACGTTTTAAAACATAAAAAAATATTGACACGGATGAGAAGAATATTACCAATACCTAAACGTGGGGGATTCATACCTCTTATTCCCCTATTTGCAGCATTAGGAGCTTTAGGTTCTTTAGATGGAGGTGCAGCCGCAGTTGCAAAAGCGGTCACTGACGCAAAAACTGCGTCAAAAACGTTAGAAGAAACCAAACGACACAATCAAGAAACGGAAGCAGCTATCTTAGGACAAGGCTTATATATAAAACCATATAAGCGAGGTTTAGGCCTATATCTACAACCGTATTAAAAAAACTCCCACTGAAGCTACCACGTTACTCCTTAAGCAACGTTGAGCTATCAAAATATGTTGAGAAATTAAAAACTCCCTATTTTAGAAGGATATACATGCGAGATAAATTACTTACACGAATCAGTACGAATGAATGTGGTATCGTCAATCTGGATGATCAAAATAGCAGGGGAACACACTGGACGGCTTACCTCAAGCGTAATGGACATATTACATATTTTGATAGCATAGGACATATTAAACCACCATTACCAGTAATTCACTATTTTAAAAGTGATGGTAGCAGAAACACGATTGGCTATAACGGTTCAAAACTTCAATACATACAATTGCGGTCATTTAGTCTTACGATTTTTATACGACGGTTCGTTTTGATTCTCAGCAGTCGTTGCTAGATCATAATGTTGTACTCATTTACATATACCGATGCAAGCAGTATTTTGCAAATCCACCGATCTATCTTGATAATGAGTCGGAATATGTAATGGACTTATCTAGTTTTGAATCTTTCAATACAAAACGTTACTTCAGAGTAACCAGAATAACCAACTGATATTTGAAGGAACTGCAATTACAATACCGCCAGGATCATACGAAATCGCGGATGTGAATATACATATAAATGATACAGTGAAGGGTTGGAATACATTTTTTAATTTACGGGCGAACAATGACACTATGAAAGCAACACATGGTATTAACTTTAATGTAGAAAATTCTATAAGATCTATGCTGGAATTTAACAAAAAAGTTTACAAAGGTAATGAATTGCATACCTCTGAAGATCCTATTAACATTATTAAGATTAATTCGTTAATTATCGAATGCAATATACCAAGTGGGAGTTTTAAAAATGGAGAGGCGTCACATATTATTTATCAATTTTTTCCCATTTTCCCAGTATACCAGCGGGATACAAAATAATTGAATCCCCTCTACATGTCATCTATTTACCTATAAATACATCCACCATTTCAACCATAACACTTAAAATAGTAGACCAAGACGGATACCTCGTCAATTTCAACGGTGAAATCATAACGATAGGATTACATTTGAAGAAAAGATGGTGGCGCGGTATAAAACACGTGCGTGTAACCGCAATAAGGTGAACTATAAAAGATCGAAGTGTGGAAATGCGAGTCAGTAAGCGCTCAACCCTCAAAGCATCGACAGCGCAGATTAGAGCATACTTGCAACGTCTTGGTTTCATAATAATACAATGAGTATAGTAGATATACTACTCCATTCCTGTCCCACTTTTGTCACTAGATTTGTCACCAGATTTGTCACCAGAAAAGTCACTAGATTTCTAGGTTGGTAACATTGCTGGGTGCTAAGTCAAGGCCACGTTGTTGGTAACGGGCAACCCTGCTAAGGCTACGTGTTAGGTTGGTAACCCTGCTAAGTCAAGGTCAAAGGTAAAAAGTTGCAAGGTAATCAAAATAGTATTCAAGGTCGAAGACTTACGGTGGTGTCATATTTCTTAGAAATATAAAAGGTGAAAAGCTAAAATAGAAATTGCCAGGTAATCATAAATCTTGCAACTTTTACCTTTGACCTTGACTTAGCAGGGACGTGTATAGGTATACGGATCCTAACTCACCGTGCACGTACGCGTTCCCCGTTTCAAGGTCACAGGTTAGTAACATTGCCTATTTCAAGGGTAGCAACCCTGCTAAGTCCCCGCTTCAAGGTCACTAGAAAAGTTACTAGGTTTTTGATTATCCTGAAGGTCATTGCCCTCAGTCTCAAGCAAGTCTATGCATGTTTCAAGGGCACGCCCTATTCTGAGAAATCAAGAACAAAGGGGTTGTTTAAAGTCTATGCTTTCAAGGCCACATGAGAGAACAAAGACGATCTATTGTTTTGGCTGAGTCATAGCTTCTGAAGTTCTAGGAAATCAAGAACAAAGACGATGCATTGTCGACGGTTCAAAGTCTATGCTTTCAAGGCCACATGAAAGAACAAAGACTATCTATTGTTCCGTTATTCTAAAATAGATTGTTATCTCAATTCTAGGAAATCAATAACAAAGGCGACCCATTGTCAACGCTTCAAAGTCTATGCTATTTTCAAGGTAAAAGAACAAAAGCGATTCATTCTTCTGGTCGAGTTATAAAAATAAATTGTTATCTCAATTCTGAGAAATCATGAACAAAGACGATGTATTGTTCAAAGTCTATGCTTATAATTTTCAAAGGTAAATGAACAAAGACGATTCATTGTTCTGGTTGATTTATAAAAATAGATTGTTATCTAAATACATCTCTTTCAAGAACAAAGGCAATCCATTGTCAACGATTTAAAGTTTATGCTTATAAGGTCACACCTCTGATAACAAAGACGATCCATTATTCAGTTATTTTAAAAATAGATTGCTATCTCAATTCTAGGAAATCAAGAGCCCTGAGGTGCATGTTTCAGGCAATGTCACGCCCCTCAAGTGAGCTAAACAGGTGGCCGTTCCCTAAACAGGTAGCCGTTTCCTAAAACAGGTAGCCGTTTCCTAAAACAGGTAGCCGTTTCCTTAAACAGGGGTCCGTTTCAAAACAGATAGCTGTTTCGCAACATTTCTTAGAAATGGTCAGGGCGAAAAGCTATAAATAGAAATTGCAAGGTAATCATAAATCTAAGAATAGAATTTTCAAGATCTACTCCACTTGAAGGTCACGACGATGATCTCATAAGCTATGCATAAAAAGTAGGTCATGAGTTCATTGAAGGTGAATACTCCACTTCAAGCTAAAATAGAAATTGCAATGTCACCATCCTCATCATATTACAAGGTCCGAAGCTAAAATAGAAACTGTAATGTCATCATCATCATCATCATCATCATCATCATCATCATCATCATATTACAATTCTTAGAAGTCTAAAAATAGTGTGTTCAAAGGTTATTGATCTGTATATCATAGCTAAAATGGCCGGTTCAAGTCCTCACTAAAAGTTGATCGCGTTACAGCTAAAAGTATAGTGACAGCATGATCGTTGAAAGTAGCTTATGCGCGTAACCAGATATGTATGGTAATCAAAGAGATGGTTCATATCTGCACTAATGTAACATAGTGGGGGTCGTTTAGAGTAACAATATAAGGAAATAGTGTAATGGGTAGTGAGTGTTGTGTCAAACATGTGGATGGCATACGCTCAAGAGCAATGGACCAAAGCAACTGACCTGAGAACAGCGGTGGAACGCTTGAAGCAAGAATTTTCAGCATTAGTATTCGATGCCGAACATGAGGCGGTTTACGGGCGAGGTGATTATAGTGAAGCGGAGTGTAACGTCCTAGTGAAAAGTATGAAAAAGGAGTAAAGATATGTGAAAAGTTTTTAAATTTAAAGGAAATATGTAGAACATGTTTTGTAGAAGAACTGAAAGCTGCGCAATTGCATCAGTTTTGCAATGATGTAAAAAAAAAAATGGACGGCATCTCTTGATGGTAGTAGTTCATCCTCATCAGATGCAGATTAGCCTATCGATACAATTATCAAAGTGCACTCTCCCCTCTAACATCATGATGCAGTAATATATAGGACAGTTCCGGTGTCAACTATAATTCATAAGCGTTCTCGAATCAATAAAGATAGATCTATCTGCATTGAACAGTAGCACTTTCTGTAAATCCTTCACGAACGTAAAAGACGCAAAATATAAAGTGATTGATATGAATACTATCAACACAAAGTATGGGAAACATATTATCATTGAAACCTAGAACTTTAAGTGCATACTTACCTTAATTCATAAGCGTTCTCGAATCAATAAAGATGGATCTATCTGCATTGAACAGTAGCACTTTCTGTAAATCCTTCACGAACGTAAAAGACGCAAAATATAAAGTGATTGATATGAATACTATCAGTATGGGAAACATATTATCATTGAAACCCAGAACTTTAAGTGCATACTTACCTTAGGATTTTATGAATAGTTCAAAAAGAAGATCGCATTGAAAAGTTTAAGCAATATCTGGTTGAGAATGACGCATTACCAGCACCGGAACTGTAGGAAAGATGACTAATTTAACATTTATGTAAAAAAAAAAATAATAACATATATATCTATGTATAATTGTTTGGAAATAAATTATATATTTTTTGTTGCAAAAAAAAGAATGTCTTCTATTTTTGATTAAATGAAGGGTATATCATAATGAAGAGAGCTGCTATTGATGAGACTAAAAAAATGTAGCGTATAATAATATGGTGTCTGCAGCTATATTGGCTAAGCTGTTCAAGGTTAAAATTTATTGGTATCATATTACAATTCATACCAACTAAAGCAATATCTGGTTGAGAATGACGCATTACCAGCGCCGGAACTGTAGGAAAGATTGCATTAGCGCATATACAACACGCTAACGAAGACAACCAGACAAATATAGAAAAGTAATGATTGTTATAATTGATGTGCAAGGATTCAAAACAGCAAGAAATATATTTACACCTAAGGAACTAGCGATATATAATGGAGAGCAAATTGCTCATTACGTATTCAAACCCCATTTCCATGGCACACCTCGGATAGTGAATTTCAAAAGCAAGCTAATTGGTTAATTCACAACCACCACTTCATCAAGTGGGAATATGGATATACTTCTCCATGTCTATTCCCTAGTATACTTAGTGATTGCATATCAACAACAGATGAGGTGTACGTTAAAGGACGGGAGAAAGCCACATTTTCGGTGTTTACAAAATTTTTAAAAGAATATTTGATAAAGGTTATATACCAAATTGGTCTAGTGAAATTTTCAAGATTGTTAAAGTGCGTGTAAGGAATCCGGTCACGTACTTACTACAAGACAGGGACACCTATTTATAGACAGGAACTGCAAAAGGTTAAATATCCCGATGTGTATTTGGTGGAAAAGGTCATTTGACGTAAAAAGAATAAAGTGTACGTAAAGTGGTTGGGATTAAAATAATATTCATGGATCGATGATGATGATGATGATGATAATGTAGTTTATAAGCATATTATTGTAAGGCAATAATCTCATTTATAATTCAATGATGCCGGTAAGAACAACAAGCACTTTGGAACACTTAAATTACTGTAGAAAGCATTACTATTGGTTTAATAACGGATATAAATGTCCTGCTTGTATAGGTACCGACTAGTATGAATATAACTTATTGTAATATAGTGTGTACTTAAGGAACTAACGTAGAATGTAATTTCTGTAAGAATAATAATAAAAGACCAATTGTAATTTGTATTATTTATTAATAATAAAACATACTGATACATAAATATTAGGCCTAAAGTGTTTATGTAGTCCTCAAATGGTCAACCTAAACTGCTTTCAGTCTACAGGAAACAGGACAGAATTTGTCAAAATAAATGGATCTATCTGCATTGAATGGTAGCACTTTCTGTAAATCCATCACGAACGTAAAAGACTTGGAGGTGTGTGCAAAACATAAAGTGATTATATGAATACCATCGACATAAAGTATGGTAAACATATTATCATTGAAACCCAGAACTTTAAGTCCATACTTCCCTTACAATTTTATGAATACTTCAAAAGAAGATCGCATTGAAAAGTTTAAACAATATCTGTCTGAGAATGACATGTAGATTACCAGCTCAGGAAAGGCAACTAATTTAACATTTCTGTAAAAAAAAAAATTATAATAACATATGTCTATGTATAATTGTTTGGAAATAAACTATGTATTTTTTATTACAAAAATAAAATGTCTTCTATGTTTTGATTAAATGAAGAGTAGGTACATCGTAATGAAGAGAGTTGCTTGGGTAAAGGACTGCCGAGTTATGATTTATTAATGGAAGCAATTGACAACGTTTACGTTACATATAATTGTACCATTGGCAAGATACAATTTTTTCATGCAATACTTTTGTATTTTCAAGAGACACCATCGTTCCTCGAGACTAGCGTGATTAGAGAAATTACACCTCAAGTGGAAGAAGAAGAACATGTAGCGACTACCACCGACCCTTATTTTGAAAAAGGATGCATGTTTATAATAAAAAGGCTTCTCCGGGATTGCATGATTCAGTAAACTTTTATTGCTAGAAATGGTGAAAGTAATAAGAATGATAAGAAGAGAAAAGAATTATTAAGTATTGACGAGAGGAAGAAAAGACTCGAGGTGTTAATTAAGGAAATAAAAAATTGAGGATAGATTTAGAGCTGTATGAGGTAAAAAGAAAATGATGCAACTTTGAGTGAATGTGCCATGAAATAAAGGTGCTTTAGTAAATAAATAATTACAGTAGTGTATGTTATATTGCATAAGGAAAAGGCACTTCATTTGAAAAAGAAAGTGTGTGTGTAGGCATAGAAGAAAGAAAAAAAGTGAAATTTAAAATGTTTCCATATGGTTTTAATTGAATTTGATATATATATATATATATATATATATATATATATATATATATATATATATATATATATATATATATATATTAAACGAGTTTCTTATCATGATTTATTAAATTATACAAATTATGTAGGAAGAAATGACACATAAAGCTTATATATTTATATTTATTTATAAATCACTAGTCCTTTACCCAAAATTCCAATTTTTGACATGTAGAGTAAACAAGTAAGAGCGCAATAGATAGCAATCCAAAATTCTCAAAACTAAAAGAATGTGAAAAAATTTTCAAGTATTAATGACAAATTTTTAGTTTAGTATGTACAGAAAAGTTGAAACTTATATATATATATATATATATATATTAAACGAGTTTCTTATCATGATTTATTAAATTATCCAAATTATGTAGGAAGAAATGACCCATAAAACTTATATTACAAAGAAAGAAAGAAAAAGGTCAATAACATTATCCTGTTATATGAAATGTATGTCAGCATTTCTGTATGTGTCTATTTTAAAATAAATAAATACACTTTTTATAATATCAGATTAATTTTAACTCAAAATTTTGAATTTTGTATATAGGTTGAATAAATAACAGCGCAAAGGTTAACATTAAAATAAATTCAGAATATAAAAATTTCAAAACAGTCTTGTGAATATAGTACATAAAGGTTGAAACTTGTACATTTATATTTATATTTATTTATAAATCAGTAGTCCTTTACCCAAAAATTCCAATTTTCGGCATGTAGACTAAACAAGCATGAGCGCAAAAGATAGCACTCAAAAATTCTCAAAACTAAAAGAATGTGAAAAAAATTTTCAATTATTAATGATAAAGTTTGTAGTTTTGATATGTAAGTGAACGTTGTTAAGGCCTAATAAATCATAACTCCAATGTCCTTTGCCCAAAAAATTCTGAATTTTCGTATATATATCCAATAAGTAAGAGCGCCAAAGATAGTAGTTTCAAAAATTTGTAAAAACAAAAAATGTGATAAAAAATGTATGTTACCAATGATATGTAAATATATGGTTTTAATCGCTTAATAAATCAAAACTCCAATGTCCTTTACCCAAAAATTCTGAAATTTCGTATACAGGTTCAATAAATTAGAGCGCCAATGATGGCAGTTCCAAAATTTACCAAAATGTGATAAAAAAAGATGAATTTTATCAATGTAAATTTATATGTAAGTTAAAGTTGTTAACTGCTTAATAAATCACAACTCAATGTCCTTTACCCAAAATTCTGAAATTTCGTATACAGGTTCAATAAATTAGAGCGCCAATGATGGCAGTTCCAAAATTTACCAAAATGTGATAAAAAAAAAGATGAATTTTATCAATGTAAATTTATATGTAAGTTAAAGTTGTTAACTGCTTAATAAATCACAACTCCAATGTCCTTTACCCAAAAATTCTGAAATTTCGTATACAGGTTCAATAAATTAGAGCGCCAATGATAGAACTAAAAAAATTTGGGGAAAACTTGAAGGTCGTCTTTTACTATTGGAATATTAAACATACTTCTCTCTCTCTAAACATGGCTAGAGCATCATAAATATGATAAGAAGAGAAAGAAAGAAACAGTTATTAAGTATTGATGAGAGAAAGAAAAGACTGAAGGTGTTAATCAAGAAAGTAAAAGCATTGAGGATAGATTTCAAATTATGTACCAAGAAATAGCATTATAACCTTATCACATAAAAGTATGTTTAATAGTATCAAATAAAACCATATCAAATTATTTTCTTGTAAATTCAACAACTGTTGATATCACTAAACAGATCCAACTGTCAATTTTACGTTTCTGGTGTGAATACTTTATTTCATAAAATAAAATCATTAGTTTTAGTATTTAGAAAATTTAGGAACTGTTATATCTTTTACACCTGTTATTTGTTCAGTCTATCTACAATAAATTCCTAATTTTTCACTCTTAGTGATTAAACTGCTATGTAATTATCAATATAAAACTGTTACAAAAGAAGGTGAACAACATTATGAAATGTAGTAGTAAACAATAAATTATATGTTAATAAATATACTCTTTTATCATAATTATATGTTAATAAATATACTCTTTTATCATAATAGCTTAATGGTTAAGTTAAAATCCTCAATTTTTGCGTGTAGAGAAAATAAATAACAGCGCAAAGGATACCAGTTAAATAAATTCGGAATTTTAAAATCTACAAATGATGTATTCAAACATTTACAAACTCCGTTTCAAATTGTAATGTAAACTGATGACATAGAAATAGAATGTTCGCAAATGCTTTCACAGCAAAATAACTGCGTTCATTATCCTACAATGATTATTAACGCTACACCGAAAATTACAAGTCATGTTTTAAGTGTTGTTTTAAAATTGAATTGGGCAATTTAAAGAGCATTTAGATACATTAAATGGATAAATTGCATGCATATGTTTCTTCTGAGCTTACGTAAGTACAAAAAGGTGCGTTTTAAGTGCTTTTTGTTGTTTCAAAATGGAATTGGCTAATTTAAGTGTAATTTTTTCATATTTCGAAAAAATTATTACATCAAATGATAGATTGTCACTTCTAAAACACAACTGCGCTGAAAAAAAAATTTTTTTTTGCTCGGAATTAGGCGAAAAATTTAAATTTTTACGAGCGCATTTTTCTAGGACTTTAGTTTCTCCCTCCCCCCAAACCCCGCCTGAACCCCTGCACTGGAGCACGTCCTCGTCGACTCGTTTTCTATCTCTTTCCATACATATGTACATACATCTTTTCTTACATCACACACTTTCAAACATACATCACTTTCATAGTTCAAGCACACGTCTATCGTTTACACAACAATATGCAATTATGCATTCCATTCTAGTACAGTACTTGAATATAATATTACAAATCATACTATATGGATGCAGTTTTGCAATTGCATGCTTTTACTCATTACGAGTACAATCCATTTAACTTGAATTGCAATTGTGTATATATATGTAAGATATCTAAAGATTCATTGTGAGCGTTATTATTACTTTATTTCATGAAAATCGTTACAATCTATTTTAGAAAAACCGTATTACAAATAGTTTACAAATTAGTTACATTAAGGTTTTATTATATCATATTTCATATTGCTGCCTAATTTATTGAGGAAAATGTATTTTAATATTCCAATAGTAAGAGAGGACCTTCAAGTTTTTCCAAATTTTTAGTTCTATCATTGGCGCTCTAATTTATTGGATCTGTATACGAAATTTCAGAATTTTTGGGTAAAGGATTATCGAGTTGTGATTTATTAAGCAATTAACAACTTTCAATTTCATATTGCTTTAGTTGGTAAAACAAATTTTTTTATCACATTTTGGGGAATTTTGAAACTGCTATTATTGGCGCTCTTACTTATTGGATCTGTATACGAAATTTCAGAATTTTTGGGTAAAGGATTATCGAGTTGTGATTTATTAAGCAATTAACGTTCAGTTACGTATTAGTTTAATTCATAAAGCAAAATTTTTTTATCAAATTTTTTTTTTTTTTGGGAATTTTTTAAACTGCTATTATTGGCGCTCTTATTTATTGAACCTATATACGAAAATTCAGAATTTTTGGGTAAAGAATTATCGAGTTGTGATTTATTAAGCAATTAACAACTTTCAATTTCATATTGCTTTAGTTGGTAAAACAAATTTTTTTTTATCACATTTTGGGGAATTTTTGAAACTGCTATTATTGGCGCTCTTACTTATTGGATCTGTATACGAAATTTCAGAATTTTTGGGTAAAGGATTATCGAGTTGTGATTTATTAAGCAATTAACGTTCAGTTACGTATTAGTTTAATTCATAAAGCAAAATTTTTTTATCAAATTTCTTTTTTTTTTTTTGGGAATTTTTTAAACTGCTATTATTGGCGCTCTTATTTATTGAACCTATATACGAAAATTCAGAATTTTTGGGTAAAGAATTATCGAGTTGTGATTTATTAAGCAATTTACAACTTTCAATTTCATATTGCTTTAGTTGGTAAAACATATTTTTTTTATCACATTTTGGGAATTTTGAAACTGCTATTATTGGCGCTCTTACTTATTGGATCTGTATACGAAATTTCAGAATTTTTGGGTAAAGGACATTGGAGTTGTGATTTATTAAGCAGTTAACAACTTTAACTTACATATAAATTTACATTGATAAAATTCATCTTTTTTTTTTTATCACATTTTGGTAAATTTTGGAACTGCCATCATTGGCGCTCTAATTTATTGAACCTGTATACGAAATTTCAGAATTTTTGGGTAAAGGACATTGGAGTTGTGATTTATTAAGCAGTTAACAACTTTAACTTACATATAAATTTACATTGATAAAATTCATCTTTTTTATCACATTTTGGTAAATTTTAGAACTGCCATCATTGGCGCTCTAATTTATTGAACCTGTATACGAAATTTCAGAATTTTTGGGTAAAGGACATTGGAGTTTTGATTTATTAAGCGATTAAAACCATATATTTACATATCATTGGTAACATACATTTTTTATCACATTTTTTGTTTTTACAAATTTTTGAAACTACTATCTTTGGCGCTCTTACTTATTGGATATATATACGAAAATTCAGAATTTTTTGGGCAAAGGACATTGGAGTTATGATTTATTAAGCCTTAACAACGTTCACTTACATATCAAAACCACAAACTTTATCATTAATAATTGAAAATTTTTTTTCACATTCTTTTAGTTTTGAGAATTTTTGAGTGCTATCTTTGCGCTCATGCTTGTTTAGTCTACATGCCGAAAATTGGAATTTTTGGGTAAAGGACTACTGATTTATAAATAAATATAAATATAAATGTACGCAAGTTTCAACCTTTATGTACTATATTCACAAGACTGTTTTGAAATTTTTTATATTCTGAATTTATTTTAATGTTAACCTTTGCGCTGTTATTTATTCAACCTATATACAAAAATTCAAAATTTTTGAGTTAAAAATTAATCTGATATTATAAAAGAGTGTATTTATTTATTTTAAAATAGGAATTTGAAACTCCTATTTTTGCGTTGTTACATGTTTATTCTACATACCAAAAATTAAAATTTTTGGGTAAAGGACTAAAGTGTTATGATTTATTCATTTGTGCAAGTTTCAACTTTTCTGTACATACTAAACTAAAAATTTGTCATTAATACTTGAAAATTTTTTTCACATTCTTTAGTTTTGAGAATTTTGGATTGCTATCTATTGCGCTCTTACTTGTTTACTCTACATGTCAAAATTGGAATTTTTGGGTAAAGGACTAGTGATTTATAAATAAATATAAATATATAAGCTTTATGTGTCATTTCTTCCTACATAATTTGTATAATTTAATAAATCATGATAAGAAACTCGTTTAATATATATATATATATATATATATATATATATATATATATATATATATATATATATATATATACAAATTCAATTAAAACCATATGGAAACATTTTAAATTTCACTTTTTTTCTTTCTTCTATGCCTACACACACACTTTCTTTTTCAAATGAAGTGCCTTTTCCTTATGCAATATAACATACACTACTGTAATTATTTATTTACTAAAGCACCTTTATTTCATGGCACATTCACTCAAAGTTGCATCATTTTCTTTTTTACCTCATACAGCTCTAAATCTATCCTCAATTTTTTATTTCCTTAATTAACACCTCGAGTCTTTTCTTCCTCTCGTCAATACTTAATAATTCTTTTTCTTCTTATCATTCTTATTACTTTCACCATTTCTAGCAATAAAAGTTTACTGAATCATGCAATCCCGGAGAAGCCTTTTTATTATAAACATGCATCCTCTTTCAAAATAAGGGTCGGTCGTAGTCGCTACATGTTCTTCTTCTTCCACTTGAGGTGTAATTTCTCTAATCACGCTAGTCTCGAGGAACGATGGTGTCTCTTGAAAATACAAAAGTTTTGCATGAAAAATTGTATCTTGCCAATGGTACAATTATATGTAACGTAAACGTTGTCAATTGCTTCCATTAATAAATCATAACTCGGCAGTCCTTTACCCAAGCAACTCTCTTCATTACGATGTACCTACTCTTCATTTAATCAAAACATAGAAGACATTTTATTTTTGTAATAAAAATACATAGTTTATTTCAAACAATTATACATAGACATATGTTATTATAATTTTTTTTTTACAGAAATGTTAAATTAGTTGCCTTTCCTGAGCTGGTAATCTACATGTCATTCTCAGACAGATATTGTTTAAACTTTTCAATGCGATCTTCTTTTGAAGTATTCATAAAATTGTAAGGGAAGTATGGACTTAAAGTTCTGGGTTTCAATGATAATATGTTTACCATACTTTATGTCGATGGTATTCATATAATCACTTTATGTTTTGCACACACCTCCAAGTCTTTTACGTTCGTGATGGATTTACAGAAAGTGCTACCATTCAATGCAGATAGATCCATTTATTTTTGACAAATTCTGTCCTGTTTCCTGTAGACTGAAAGCAGTTTAGGTTGACCATTTGAGGACTACATAAACACTTTAGGCCTAATATTTATGTATCAGTATGTTTTATTATTAATAAATAATACAAATTACAATTGGTCTTTATTATTATTCTTACAGAAATTACATTCTACGTTAGTTCCTTAAGTACACACTATATTACAATAAGTTATATTCATACTAGTCGGTACCTATACAAGCAGGACATTTATATCCGTTATTAAACCAATAGTAATGCTTTCTACAGTAATTTAAGTGTTCCAAAGTGCTTGTTGTTCTTACCGGCATCATTGAATTATAAATGAGATTATTGCCTTACAATAATATGCTTATAAACTACATTATCATCATCATCATCATCATCGATCCATGAATATTATTTTAATCCCAACCACTTTACGTACACTTTATTCTTTTTACGTCAAATGACCTTTTCCACCAAATACACATCGGGATATTTAACCTTTGCAGTTCCTGTCTATAAATAGGTGTCCCTGTCTTGTAGTAAGTACGTGACCGGATTCCTTACACGCACTTTAACAATCTTGAAAATTTCACTAGACCAATTTGGTATATAACCTTTATCAAATATTCTTTTAAAAATTTTGTAAACACCGAAAATGTGGCTTTCTCCCGTCCTTTAACGTACACCTCATCTGTTGTTGATATGCAATCACTAAGTATACTAGGAATAGACATGGAGAAGTATATCCATATTCCCACTTGATGAAGTGGTGGTTGTGAATTAACCAATTAGCTTGCTTTTGAAATTCACTATCCGAGGTGTGCCATGGAAATGGGGTTTGAATACGTAATGAGCAATTTGCTCTCCATTATATATCGCTAGTTCCTTAGGTGTAAATATATTTCTTGCTGTTTTGAATCCTTGCACATCAATTATAACAATCATTACTTTTCTATATTTGTCTGGTTGTCTTCGTTAGCGTGTTGTATATGCGCTAATGCAATCTTTCCTACAGTTCCGGCGCTGGTAATGCGTCATTCTCAACCAGATATTGCTTTAGTTGGTATGAATTGTAATATGATACCAATAAATTTTAACCTTGAACAGCTTAGCCAATATAGCTGCAGACACCATATTATTATACGCTACATTTTTTTAGTCTCATCAATAGCAGCTCTCTTCATTATGATATACCCTTCATTTAATCAAAAAATAGAAGACATTCTTTTTTTTTGCAACAAAAAATATATAATTTATTTCCAAACAATTATACATAGATATATATGTTATTATTTTTTTTTTTTACATAAATGTTAAATTAGTCATCTTTCCTACAGTTCCGGTGCTGGTAATGCGTCATTCTCAACCAGATATTGCTTAAACTTTTCAATGCGATCTTCTTTTTGAACTATTCATAAAATCCTAAGGTAAGTATGCACTTAAAGTTCTGGGTTTCAATGATAATATGTTTCCCATACTGATAGTATTCATATCAATCACTTTATATTTTGCGTCTTTTACGTTCGTGAAGGATTTACAGAAAGTGCTACTGTTCAATGCAGATAGATCCATCTTTATTGATTCGAGAACGCTTATGAATTAAGGTAAGTATGCACTTAAAGTTCTAGGTTTCAATGATAATATGTTTCCCATACTTTGTGTTGATAGTATTCATATCAATCACTTTATATTTTGCGTCTTTACGTTCGTGAAGGATTTACAGAAAGTGCTACTGTTCAATGCAGATAGATCTATCTTTATTGATTCGAGAACGCTTATGAATTATAGTTGACACCGGAACTGTCCTATATATTACTGCATCATGATGTTAGAGGGGAGAGTGCACTTTGATAATTGTATCGATAGGCTAATCTGCATCTGATGAGGATGAACTACTACCATCAAGAGATGCCGTCCATTTTTTTTTTTACATCATTGCAAAACTGATGCAATTGCGCAGCTTTCAGTTCTTCTACAAAACATGTTCTACATATTTCCTTTAAATTTAAAAACTTTTCACATATCTTTACTCCTTTTTCATACTTTTTCACTAGGACGTTACACTCCGCTTCACTATAATCACCTCGCCCGTAAACCGCCTCATGTTCGGCATCGAATACTAATGCTGAAAATTCTTGCTTCAAGCGTTCCACCGCTGTTCTCAGGTCAGTTGCTTTGGTCCATTGCTCTTGAGCGTATGCCATCCACATGTTTGACACAACACTCACTACCCATTACACTATTTCCTTATATTGTTACTCTAAACGACCCCACTATGTTACATTAGTGCAGATATGAACCATCTCTTTGATTACCATACATATCTGGTTACGCGCATAAGCTACTTTCAACGATCATGCTGTCACTATACTTTTTAGCTGTAACGCGATCAACTTTTAGTGAGGACTTGAACCGGCCATTTTAGCTATGATATACAGATCAATAACCTTTGAACACACTATTTTTAGACTTCTAAGAATTGTAATATGATGATGATGATGATGATGATGATGATGATGATGACATTACAGTTTCTATTTTAGCTTCGGACCTTGTAATATGATGAGGATGGTGACATTGCAATTTCTATTTTTAGCTTGAAGTGGAGTATTCACCTTCAATGAACTCATGACCTACTTTTTATGCATAGCTTATGAGATCATCGTCGTGACCTTCAAGTGGAGTAGATCTTGAAAATTCTATTCTTAGATTTATGATTACCTTGCAATTTCTATTTATAGCTTTTCGCCCTGACCATTTCTAAGAAATGTTGCGAAACAGCTATCTGTTTTGGGAAACGGACCCTGTTTAAGGAAACGGCTACCTGTTTTTAGGAAACGGCTACCTGTTTTTAGGAAACGGCTACCTGTTTAGGGAACGGCCACCTGTTTAGCTCACTTGAGGGCGTGACATTGCTTGAAACATGCACCTCAGGGCTCTTGATTTCCTAGAATTGAGATAGCAATCTATTTTTAAAATAACTAATAATGGATCGTCTTTGTTATCAGAGGTGTGACCTTATAAGCATAAACTTTAAATCGTTGACAATGGATTGCCTTTGTTCTTGAAAGAGATGTATTTAGATAACAATCTATTTTTATAAATCAACCAGAACAATGAATCGTCTTTGTTCATTTACCTTTGAAAATTATAAGCATAGACTTTGAACAATACATCGTCTTTGTTCATGATTTCTCAGAATTGAGATAACAATTTATTTTTATAACTCGACCAGAAGAATGAATCGCTTTTGTTCTTTTACCTTGAAAATAGCATAGACTTTGAAGCGTTGACAATGGGTCGCCTTTGTTATTGATTTCCTAGAATTGAGATAACAATCTATTTTAGAATAACGGAACAATAGATAGTCTTTGTTCTTTCATGTGGCCTTGAAAGCATAGACTTTGAACCGTCGACAATGCATCGTCTTTGTTCTTGATTTCCTAGAACTTCAGAAGCTATGACTCAGCCAAAACAATAGATCGTCTTTGTTCTCTCATGTGGCCTTGAAAGCATAGACTTTAAACAACCCCTTTGTTCTTGATTTCTCAGAATAGGGCGTGCCCTTGAAACATGCATAGACTTGCTTGAGACTGAGGGCAATGACCTTCAGGATAATCAAAAACCTAGTAACTTTTCTCGTGACCTTGAAGCGGGGGACTTAGCAGGGTTGCTACCCCTTGAAATAGGCAATCTTACTAACCTGTGACCTTGAAACGGGGAACGCGTACGTGCACGGTGAGTTAGGATCCGTATACCTATACACGTCCCTGCTAAGTCAAGGTCAAAGGTAAAAAGTTGCAAGATTTATGATTACCTGGCAATTTCTATTTTTAGCTTTTCACCTTTTTATATTTCTAAGAAATATGACACCACCGTAAGTCTTCGACCTTGAATACTATTTTTGATTACCTTGCAACTTTTTACCTTTGACCTTGACTTAGCAGGGTTACCAACCTAACACGTAGCCTTAGCAGGGTTGCCCCGTTACCAACAACGTGGCCTTGACTTAGCACCCAGCAATGTTACCAACCTAGAAATCTAGTGACTTTTCTGGTGACAAATCTGGTGACAAATCTAGTGACAAAAGTGGGACAGGAATGGAGTAGTATATCTACTGAGTATATTAAACGTAAACGAAAAAGTTGTTGATAATGCCATGGTAAATTCCGAACTCCACACCCATCAATCATATACTACAAGATTTGGAAACAATGGTGAAACCAGAATCCCCATTCAGGAAGACGTGTGCACTTTACCATTAGAAAGTTATGTCTACGTAGAGGGAAGATTATTGAGGGAGGATGGTGCCGTCTCTAACACTGCGCGGTTTGTTAATAATGGCATTGCATTTTTATTCAGTGAAATTAGATACGAAATGAATGGAATAGTGGTAAATTCCTTGACGAAGGTTGGATTAACGTCTACAATGAAAGGATTGGTATCATTGACACCCAACGACCTCGCTCGTCATGAAAACGCAGGTGGGTTTCCTACCTCAAATAGCATACTAACAAATGCGTTAGGCTATTTTAATGTTTGTGTCCCTTTGCGAATGCTACTTACCTTTGCGGAAGACTACAATAAAGTGATTTTGAACATCAGACAAGAATTGGTTTTAATTCGCATTAACGTTGATACCGATGCGGTAATTTCAACTGTTGCAGATGAAGCACTAAAAGTTAACATAGATAAAATATATTGGAAAGTTCCGCACATCATTCCAGCATTAGCGGAAGAATTGGCGTTAATGAAGTACATTGATAAAAATTAGAAGACTCCAGTAGCATTAGAAGTTGGAAAACACTCATACATCCAGCAGTTCCCACAACAGATAAACATACATGGGCAATCAAAACATCGACTAGTATAGAAACACCTAGATACATTATTATCGGATTTCAAACGGGGGTGAGAAAATAATGTTTCTCAAGATATGAACAGATTCGATAAATGTGCACTAAAGAATATTAGAGTATTCCTTAACACGGATCGATATCCGTATGACAATTTAAACGTAAATTACGATAATAATTGCTTTGCTACATTGTATAAAATGTTTGATAAATTCCAATTGTCCTATTATTAAAGAGATGGTCAACCATTACTCACACCTATTCAATTTACGACAGCCGCACCATTGATAGTGGTAAACTGTTCGAATCAAAAAGAAACATTACACTCTAAAGCAGTAGTACTTCGTGTAGAATTCGAAACAGCAGTCAACATATCCGTGAATACGACAGCATACTGTGTTATACTCCACGATCGCTTAGTTACGTATAACGCGTTAACCACAGCAGTAAGATAGCTGTAATACGTTGCTCGTCATAGTCGACGTACAAGGTTTTAAAATTTCAGTTTTTATACCGAAAGAACTCGCAATTATTAATGGAACACAAGTTGCCTACTACATGTTTAAATCACCGTATCCATGGCATACGTTTGATACGGACACTGGCCGTCAAGCTGTTTGGTTAATTCATAATTAACACTGCATAAAATGGGAAGAGGGGCATACACCACCACACCAATTTCGCAGAATTCTTAGTCGCTTGGTTCAACCTATAGATACTATCTACGTTGAGGGTAGAGAGAAAGGATATTACATCAGAAAATTTGTTACACAACCCGTTATAGAACTTGAGAAACATCATACTCTTCCTGCTTTGCAACCAGTTTGTTATTATCATTGTAAATCATTATGACACTGCGCTCTGTCTAATGTATACCATCTGTACGATGCAGTAAAGCTTTTTTTATTTCATTTATATATCACACAATTTGAGTACATTCTATATATATATATATATATATATATATTTCCTCAATAATGAATTATGGCATATATTCCACTAAAAAGTTACTACATTAAGTAGCGGACCTGGAATGCTGTATCGATATTATACATATTAACATGTATGGTTATGTATGTACATAGCTTCATTATGGAGATAATATACACATCTAAAACTAAGTATCAGTAACCAAACTATTCGTTACTATCTGGATTATACAAATTCATTTGCCTAGCAACCTCTAGTAGACCACTCAAAGGATCGATGTTCTCCAATTCCGGAATTCGCCAATTCCCCCACGCCAATGTTGTATATGTGTCACGCAATCGATACCGTTTATCATCCTGGGACCGAAAGGTGATTTTGTTTCAACATCTCAGTGTATATATCATGCAAAGTTGATCTAAACACGAACATTTTACACATTACTGTTTTATCAGACACCTTCGCAACAGATTTGTAGTCTACCTCCGTCAGCACTTTTTGAATAACGATTTTCTTAACACCTTTCGCTTTCTTAACCACTTGATCGTCAGCAAGCTTTGGACAATAAGGTTTTGATCCTGCTCCATAAAAATATTGAATAGCTTTTCCTGCATACCTGCACACTCATCTTTCATTCTTCCGACGACAGATGTATTCGTTGTAATATCATGCAGACCGTTTGGATAGTTGGACGTGTCATATTCATCAACATTATTCCGCATATGGGCATACACATCATCAGTTGTTATCTCGACAATTAAAGAATCTGTGGCTGTTTAGAGCAACGTTGCATTATTACCGTAATGACTGCGCAAGATATCGTAAAAAAATTATAATTTTGGAAAGATCTAAAATACTAAATCCAACATATACGGGTTTGTCATAAGTAACGACCTGTTTGGACAATTCCACTGCAAATAATTTATCAGTAAATTGAACAAAATTCTTAAATTGCGGTTTTGCGACGACCGTGCTAGATCCAAGCGACGTCCGTTATTTTCCGAATGTGTTAATAACTTTATTACTCTTTTTTTGTCGACATTCTCCATTGTTTTAGCAAATACACCATTGTCCATGCATTTAAAGAAATCCTTTTCGAGTTTGTTCTTGGCTTGATTTCGAAGAGTTGTATTGAGGTCTATGTATGGTAGTAGCCAAGGACTTTGACGAAACCGTAAAACTCTATGAATATGAGTAACAATTAACCCATTCTGTATACATTGTTTTAAATATTGGTAATGTATAACATAGTTGGTCTTATCACATAAGTTAGGAATTAATTTTTCCTCCTTGGAATGTGGTGCGCAGATCATTTCGGGACAAAAAGGATAATCATTGTGTTCATCATGCAGGTGGTGTGGATAGTGTATATCTACCTCTAGCACATACCCAATATCAGCATCATCATTAATCTTCAGTATATCAAAGTTTTGAATTTCCTCTTCAGTTAACCACATAAAGCCATTATGAGATAGGTGTTACCGCATACTCCATCCGTATAAATTCGTGGCATTTAAATACCGTAAAAAGACTTTTGGAAGATTAGGATCATAATTTGGGACAAACTCGTTGTTAGCAATACTTCTGCACTTAACACAAGCACTCACTCCACCACGAATACCTTTCTTAAAGGAGTGGTACATATCATTATCAGTCAATAATTCTAACTCCTCTTTAGTACATTTCAACATGGCATCCCACGCCAATCCAGGTATTGTAACATACTGCGCTGGTTCTAATCCATACATGACTATACATAGCCGCCTAAAGTTCTAGAACATGCCAGCCAACAGCAACACGTCTGATTTTAAATATATGTCAGCATAATCCCACCTAAAGTGATCCCACACCAATAGGTGGCGACAGTATTCCTCATCGGATATATTTTCATCATGCATTTTATCGTAGAATTTGTCATAGGAAGGTACTGTGACATCGTCTAATTTATTAAAATTGTCTACGTACGCGTTGGGGAAATTACCTTTCTTTCTAACTAAGTTAGTCATTATCATCAACAAAATATTTCCAAACCTCTCTACATTGATCATCTGATAAATTATGAGATAGAGTAACTAAGGATGCCGCCATGAACCTACACGACGAATCGCAAATTTATGTACTTCTTTTCCCTACGGCCGCGACCATTAATGAAATCGTCTACATAAATATGCTTACCGAACGTTATATATTTCTCACTATTAACAGGGAGTACGGTAATTTCTTCAGTTTCACTCGCTAACTGTGATGAACAGGTGAACATCATAACCACTGAGATTATGGAAAAAATCTGGAATAAATGTAGGTAATTGATAGTTTACATTAAGATGTGAATGTGCTGCACCACGATATATACCAGTGACATGACCGTGATCTCGTACTTTGGAAGTTGTAAGATCGTCCGTAAAAAGCTTGTCGCATATGTAACAATTACGATTTTGTTTATGTATTACCAGTTGTTCATCAGTGGTAACATTGGAACAGCAGTGTTCAAATGCTCATTATATATCTGTTTCACATCACTCTCGAGTCGTGTAATAAATACCTTCGCGGAATTACCCCCCTATAAAGTTCTAATTTGGACCACGCATCATTTACACCGCACTTAATATAATAACTGAATGAGTATGGTGCATGTTTACACGTTTTTATCGTGAACTGTTGTTTGGGATCGGGTTCAGCCGTATTTACCGGTACTAATAGCGCTTCAAAATCTGCATATATTACGAACGGTAGAAACATCTGTTTTTGATAGTTTCGAAACGCAAGTATATTTTCCGCATAGAACTCCCTGGTTCTGTCCTTTCTCTGCATTACGCCAGGTAATTTACTGTATACGAAATTACAGTTATGAGACACGTGTCGAGTTAATTGCTCCTGCGTTTTAAAGTAATGAATACATGAATCACAAAAATATTTTGCCCCATTACGTCGGCTTATTTGTTTGCTAAGTAAACGAGAAACATTTTTTATCCATACATAATGCTGATTATCCGTTTGGTTACTGACTAATAGCAACAAATTAACATGTATAGGTTGTTTAGCTCTTGTATACTAGAGAGGACTCACTACCTCAGGAATACGATGACCATCACGATACGCATCCTCCAGTCCATAAACATTGATGGAGATATTATTGTTGGAATCAAACATTGAGATGTTAGTCGGCTTAACAGGAAATTCTACACCGTTCCAGTTGAATAACGTTTTGAAATCAGGGTAAGAAGTCGTCCGCTGTGGTAACCCCGTCGGCAGCAATTATCAATATTCCTCACATTCACTATGGCATGTTTATGCGAAATTTCAGGAGGGACATTCATATAGGATGAACCCGTAGTGGGAGAAAATTTCAACATGTTTACCTCTAAAGATACGAAATTCACCAGCGACCACCCTACGAAACAACATATATTAGTAATGTACTAACCTACTACTCATTAGTCACACTTACCAGAATCTTTATGCTGAAATTCTGATTGCTTAGCATCCAAGATTTCCACTACCCTCTGAAAATACTCTTCCAACATCATCCCGACACCCAATATATCATATTTCGTCTGAAAGGACTTTAATTCGGTACTTTCTCTACTGTTCAGAAAGTACAACCCAAACAACTCAGAAGTGTTTCTGCAACTGAATTTGTATTAGTTTCAAAACATTTACTTTAACGTCACCCATAAACGTCTGCACATCCATATGGGTATTGCATGGTGATAGTCTATACGAAACAATGCGTTGTTTAAAAGCATTGCGAATCACTTAAGCCCCAGTATCAACGAGTAGACACACATTTGATGGCTTCTAAGGTGTCCTTGATAAGCATATCGAGGAACATCAATCGAGGAATCAGTGCAGTGCACAATTTCAACACTTTTGCTATTATTATTTTGTACGGGTTCGCTGCTTTGGTCTGATTTACGGTTCCGTGAGTTGTTCAAACCCGATGGTCCTGGTTCTGCAAAGGAATTATCGGCATGTCTGTGTTGCACATTATTCTTTAAGTTGTTTAATCCTGATGGTCCAGGTTGTGCAAGACGTTCAGCAATATGGCTATGTTCCGTTCTGTTCGCATCGGAAGTACTTAGTTGCACTACATTCCTTAGTGCGGTACGATTTTGCGGTACAGTCTGCGGCATCACTGAAGGTGGAGTACTTGATATACTTATCCAACACGCAGTTTTTTGATGTCGCAGTAGAGTCTTTTCTTGAAAATTTCTTCAGACATTCACATTGAAACGTTTTATTGCTATCTGTAACAGAGAGAATGTATAAACAATGTAAGTGAACGGGCAGAGTTACGTATTTTGTTATAATTCCTTTTTTTAACTCTTTATTGCTCTTTATTAGTTTGTAGCATTACTATCATGTATTACAACTGTTAGAAAAAGAAGTTATATCCAGCGATGCGAACGAGAACGCAACGTAACATATCGCCAGGAATAGGATCATATGTATGATGGATATATCAGGTTGGGGGGTAGAGTAGTGTACGGGTAAGGAAACAATAACAATGATAGTCTGGATAGAGTGTTGCTGAGCACACATATTCTACCCAGCATTGTATCTGACCCTGCCATGTGCTTTGGGATGGAAGCAAGGTATTACCCCCACCTGTTTTCCAGAAACGCATGTAGGGCTCAATACACTCTGGGAGAAGATACTGCATTTTCCACTATATCCGTCACCGGTGATTGCGCAGGTAAGTATTGTATGGGTGTTGCAGGACTCCTAGATACTGATAAGTCATTTAGCGACCATTCATTTGCCATGTGTCTAACCATCATATGGCATAAAAAAAAGGAAATGGGCTCGACTAAGCTCAGGCGTACGGTCGGAAGACCGCAGAACACTCGGATGCGTGGTTGTTTTGGAGGTATATATTAAAGTGATAGTAATATGGTTAGATAGGAACCGGATATAAGTAGGCGCCACAGGCTTTAAGGAAATACTCAACAAGTGTTGAAAGGAGAGTAAACCCTGTAAATCCTGAAACAGGATTTACCAAAAAAAAGAGAGAAATAGAAATGAAAGTAAGAAATAGAAATGAGTTAACAATTTCCCCGATAAAGTAATTTTATTGTCGATATCCTGACAAAAGAATAAAAAAATAAATTAACATTCCACCAAAGCCCACGATGGCAAGCACGATTTTAACACCTAGCAAGGATTCTGAATGTTCCATTATCGTTTACCTTATTTTAATTCAAGGTTATACAGGGTATCCAGAAAAGATTGTTCATGAATTATACCACGTATTCTGGGGCCAAAAATACGTTGATTGAACCTCACTTACCTATATACAAAAGTGCGTACAAAAGAAGGTACAGGGTGATTTATTTGAAAATTTAAATTAATTTTTTTAACGTTGTTGAGTTAAGTTAAATATCGTGTTTGTTTATAAATTGTAATTGTAATAATAAAGATGTTTTTGATATTTATGAAAATGTAGAGTTCGATAATTCAATGTTTTGAAATTGACATTTAATGGGTGGCTGTATCTTCCAAACTAAAATGTTTACAAAGAAATACAAATAGGTAAAAAAGTTTAAGAATAGACGTTTAATTCCAGTGGCGTTCCATATTTTGTTAAATGTAACCCTCAAAAAAATTTGGGGTGTGAAAGAAGTGTTGGCCCCGTCTGACAATCCACAATAAATAAAAATAAATGAATGCGACTGCTTCCAGCTTAGTTATCGTATATTATACCTCATATAAATTTTCATAAATTTACGTTACACTGTTTTAGAGCAACGTTAAACAAATGAATTCAAATTTTCAAATAAATCACCCTGTGCCTTTTTTTGTATGCACTTTTGTATAGAGGTATGTGAGGTTCATTGAACCTATTTTTGACCCCAGAATATGTGGTATAATTTATTACCAATCTTTTCGGGACACCTTGTATAAAAGATATAATTGTAATGCAGTTTAGTAAATATATTTTAATTGGACTAATTGATAAGAATAAGCAAGCTGAATTAATGTATGTGTTTCATTTAGTTAAGCTTAAGGCTTTCGTATGTACATTGACAAAATTAATTTGATGTTTCCCTTATTCAGGAAAAAGGGGAAAAGTCAACATACTTCATTCCCTCCCTAAGCGGCAGGGCGGGCTGCTATGAATACCGAGTGGGGTTAAGGATAGGTAGGTCAGGATAGGATGGGAAGGAACGTAGTTAGAGTTCTGTGCGAATACACAGCGATCACGTTGCTATATGTGTATAAGGAAAACCCCAGATGAAAAAACCTCATACTAGGTAGATGGTTACGGAAATCGAACCCATTATCTCTCGAAGCAGATCGTGTTAACATTGACTTACCAGATCTGTTCCTTATTTAGCAAAGTCAAACCAGATTTGCAAGCTATGTGAACTGTAAGCATTTTGAAAATTAGTGATAGCTTTTATTTTCGCAAATTTTGATCCTGGTGACGTCTATAGACATATTTATTGAGCTATCGTGAGGTAACTGAATACTAGTGTAATTGTGTTTAGGCGACAACCCGCTCATAAAAGTGCGGTAACGAAACTACATATTAAATACACACCTCAGAACTGTAATATCAATGGACTTTCGAGGTAAAATCTAAGAAATACTTCTCCTTAGACATATTTCTTGCACTTTTACATTTTGGTCTTTATTTCTAGTAAATTTTATTTCCAAATTTTACTCTATATTGTTGTAGGTAATTGAGATACCAATGATACACAGTGTGTCCCAAAATTTACAGTCGCCGGGGTTACACCCTATGATCAAAAAAAGTCGAAAATCACTTATGCCAAATTTCGAAAATTTCCTTCCTTACGGAAATATGGCCATCTTTTGAAATAGGTATCCAGGTAAACGTGGTTTACTTATAATTGTCACCCTTGACGAAGACAGAATATGATGTGTTGTGTGCCAGCGTTTGATTGTAACATATTTCAATTTTAAAGTAACGTACAAAGGTAAATAATTAAGTTTTTATACATATTATAATGCGCACAAGGTACAGAATATTTAGATATGATTAAACTGCTTGGAGTTTGTAATAATAATGCTCGTGCCGCAGAGCGTTTGTACCGCCAACGTTTTCCTACTAGGCGACACCCTGATTATAAAACAATACGTTTTGTTGGAGTTCGTCTACTTGAAACTGGATGCTTGTTTCCCAACATGTTTCATGCTGGTCGTCGTAGACAGCTAACATGGCAACAGGAAGAGCAATTACTCCACGACATTGAAAAAGGTCTGTCTGTAAGTACCAGGATCTTGGAAACCAATCGTCACCATCGTCGTAGTATTACTCACAGATTCATGCTAATAGAAAATATGTATCCTTATCACTTACAACCGGTTCAAACATCCCGGGGATAGTGAGTTGCGCTTACTATTCTGCAGGTGGTTTTTAAATTGCTTAGCTATAAATGAGGACCTTTTTAAGCGAGTATTGCGGAGTGATGAGGTCCATTTTAATTAACAACGGGTGTTTAACCAGCACAACTTGCATGGCTGGAATTACGAAAATCCAAATCAAATTAGAGTATCATATAAACAAGTGCGTTGGAGTGTAAATGCGTGGATTGGTCTGTTTGGCAATGACATAATACAATTATGCTAATTTTTGCGAAAACACATTACCCACCTTTTTGGAAGATATTCCTTTATTGCAACGCCAAACTATTGTGTATCTACATGATGGAGCACCTGCTCATTACTCGCGACATGTTCGAGAAATATTATATCGGCGATTTCCCGATAAATGGACCCACTTTTTGGCCACCTAGGTGCCCGAGTCTCAATCCAATAGACTTTTGGCTTTGGGGTTACTTGAAAAACGCGGTATACAAAGTCCTACCGAATAATGAAGATGACGTTATTGTTCGAATTTATGGAGCTTTAACTCCAATTATAAGCTAATCAATAGGTCGTGTTGAACACAATTTTCCTCGCTGACTGCATACATGCAAAGAACAAAATCGCGAACACTTCTAATATTTGCGTTTGTAAATTTAAGTGTTTTAATTTTATTGTGTGTATATATCACTTGGTTGAAATTAATAAACTATTTTTACTTGGATACTTGAAAGCATGATTGCAATTTTTAAAATGGCCGTAATTTCGTACGGAGGAACTTTTCGAAATTTTGACATAAGTGATTCTCTACTTACTTTTGGTCATATAGTATAACCCCGGCGGCTGGGGAATTCATTTTCGGACACCCTGGAGGTCAAAATTTGTGCTATTTTAATTTGAATTTAGTTTGGATCTGAAAAAATGTATATCGACTAATCAGCTACAGTTTACGATTTCAAAATCTCTATTAGTAGACAAGTATGAAAGTTTAAATATTTTTAAGTCTTTCTTCATATACACTTCAGTGTTCCAGCAATTGTTGGCATGACAATTTACAGTGATCGGGTTAACCCGGTTTAATTTTTGAAAACGCCTTAACGTTGTTAAATTTTAGAGTTACATTCCCTAAATGGCGTTTCAGAAAAAAACGGGATTAAGCTTAAATCGGACAAAAACCTTATACTATATGATGTTAAGGAGCAGTACACTCAGTACTACGCCACTATCTCCTGTTACGCCACCGATAATGGTATTGAACAATATGTGACATTTTGTTTTAATTTTTTATTTAAGCGTGTATGTAAATCTATTTCTAGGAGCTTAGGGACGTCATAATTAAACTTAATTGATTTTATAAAATACGTTTAGGGATACGTTATCCATGTGGTTAAATCAGATTTTCGCATAAGTTCTGGAAAACTAGTGTATACGAGGAACGTTCAAATATGAACCAGAGTTTTTAACTTTTTATTTAACTGCTATAAGTGTACATGATTTTTTCAGGAGTTCTCCACGTATTTACCTTCATTGAGTTAAATTCGGTAACATCATTATCGCCTTGAAATTTTGAGCCTCCCGTTGTCTCTTCCAGCGATCTAAATAGATGAAAATCACATGGTGATAAATCTGTACTATACGGTCGATGTGAAATAATCTCCTAATACACTTCGAGGATATTTGTAGTCAATTGGGCCGTATGAGGTCGGCGTATGGTACAACTCCTAAGGAACGGTTTCCGTTTCTCAAAAAGATGTAGGCTTAACGTTTTGAGTAAGCAAGTAAGATTAATAGTAGGCGTACGTCGTTCTGTTAAAAAGCCGGTCTGGAAAACACCCTCGCTTTCCAAAGGAACATGACCATTACTTTATTTAAAAATGCATCTCCTTCACCACAGTATGCCCTAAAGCTTAAAACTGACTTCAATATATCACTGTTTTTGTTCCATAGTCAGCAACCTGAATACCTATCTTGCAGATGGTTACGGATTTCCTCGACGCAACCAACACTAAGTCAGATTATCAGACCTAGGTTAGTTTTAGTTGCACCTACATTCACAAAAAATCTAATAATAATACGTTGCACAAAAAATATTCTGATTTTTCTGTGCTTTACTACATACATTTACTAGATACAAACGTTTTCAGTTATTTCTCATTACCCCATTTCATGTATGTTAAGAAGGGATTGTTGCTAGCTCATTCTTTAGGTTCTGATAATATATGTCTAGGTGATATTTGGATCCTCCTCATTTTACGTGTCTCTAAGATCTGATCATCATTTAGATTGTCCAAATATGTAGCATAAAGAAATTAAATTGGAAACCGTTTGTGGTTTTTAATGTGAGGTAATTCCATATAAATGATAAGTCGTGCAATTTATTTAAAAGAAAAATACACCCGTTTGTCAACATAAGTGAAGTCCCTATTGAACATACCCCTTGCTTACCGTATGAACTATGAGCTAGTTTGAAACCATGGTATGGTTTTACGTATTTAGAAGTAGCAAGGTAGTTCACACAGGGAAATAATTCTATTTTATAGCTATTCAACCTTGGACCTGCAAAATGCTTTTTATAACATCAAGAAACCACGATAGCTGTATTCATATGGTCATAATGTTTAGGGCATTGATCTGTTATAATTATTATAATTATTAAAATAAACCAGGTGTTGAATAGGCTTCATCATTTACATATGTACTTATTACACGTTTGAATAAAATCTAGTTGACGGTTATAAGGTTGTGCCGTAATTCAGTTTAGGTCAAAAATTGTGTAACATTTGAGGAATATTTAATATATTTAATATATGAGTATAAGAAGCTAGTAATATCAGTTGGTAGCTTCCAAAATTTTTAAATAGTATTGTGATTTTGTGACCGTTTTCTTACCAACTGCATTATTTTAAATCTGCTAAAAATTAAGGAATTTTAACAATTCTCTGACAATATGTATGCAGCAGCAATTGATTTTTAAAAATGGTAAAAGATAATCAGGAAAAATGGGAAAGTAAACGTTATTGACAATCGTAACTGAATATACACAACTTCAATAATATATATATATATATATATATATATATATATATATATATATACAGGATGTTAATACTAAGTGGTTACACCCGAAAATGGCAGTTAGACCTCATTAAAATAAACAACTTTTTAGTTCCAATTTTTGATTTTGTACCCCGGTTCGAAGTTACAGCTCTTCGTTTGTTTTTCGAAAAATAGTCATAACTTATTTATTTTAAGGGCTATTAATAAAAAATAAAAAGTTTCTGAATTAGCTTGCGATTCTCTAGAACATTTGTATTAACAACTATTTTCTATTTTTTCAAATAACAAAATGGCGACCGATCAAAAATTTCAAACCAAGATATTTTGATAACCACTCGATCGATTTGTGAAAGTAAAACATTTATAAAATCGATAAATTATCTACTACAGTATTTGCCTAGAAAAAATTTATTAATTAATTACAAAAAAAAATTTATTCAGTTAAGTACTAGTATTACGCTCACAACTATTAACAAATTAAAAAACATTTAAAACGAAGTAACTTTCTAACATTAAATACTATAGAAACAAAAGAAGTTCGGATGTGAAAAATGCACTATAATAAATTTTCAAAGTGGCCGCCATTCGCAGCAATGCACGCTCGGCAGCGTTTTTTAACGTTGGTAGAAACTTTCGCAAGGACTTCTGGCCTTTCTTTGATATCTTCTGCTGCAGCCACGATTCTAGCCACTAGTTCTAGCTCTGTATTCACTGGTGTCTCATACACCAAGGTCTTCATCTTACCCCAGAAGAAATAGTCTAATGGTGTTAAGTAGGGGCTTCGGGCTGGCCATGCAATAGGAGCTCTACTTCCAATCCACTTATTTGTATATTCGCGGTTTAGAAATGCGGTGATTTCTCGCGTTGTATGAGCCGGAGCCCCATCATGCTGAAACCAAAGTTTCCGTCTAATGTCTAATGGCAAGTCATCAATAAGTTCCGGTAGCACACTATCCAAGAAAGTCAAATAATTTTCTCCATTCAAGCGGTTTGGGAGAATGTAGGGTCCAATTACATGCTCCCCTACGATTCCGGCCCATACATTGACTGCAAAACGTTGTTGATATGCACGAGTAAATGTTGCTTGGGGATTTTCATCAGCCCACAAGTGATTATTTTTAGAGTTAAATACACCGTTCCTTGTGAAGCAAGCTTCATCAGTGAACAGAATAAATTTTTCAAACTCCCTTTGAAGATTACAATGCTGAAGAAGCCAACGACAGAACATCAGTCTTGGTTGAAAGTCGTCAGGTCCCAAAGCTTGCACTTTCTGTCTAGAGTGTGGATGAAGACCTTGTTCTTTCAGAACTTGCCAAACAGACACATGGTTTACATTTAATCTATTCGCTATTACCCTTGTGCTTGTCGATGGATCATCCTCAACAATATTAAGTACCGCCTCTTCAAATGCAGGTGTTCGACGTAATCTATTGGAATTTCCACCAATCGTTGGGTAAAACCTACCGGTCTCAGATAATCGTCTACAAATTTGTCTAAAAAGTTGACTACTTGGTTGTCGACGATTCGGGTATCTCATCAGATATATTCGTCGAGCTTCGTTTGCATTACGCCTTGCTTCCCCAAAAACCAAAAGCATGTCAAGCAGTTCATCGTTTCGATAATAATTCATTATCACATAAAATACAGACACGACTTTAGAATATGTAATTTTATAACTCACAAACAATATCACATCCTTCAGTTTGAAGTGCGAATATCTTGGTTTTTGTTTTAATCTTGTTTATTGTATAAGGCTCCTTTGATGCAGATGTTTTTTAGTTTGTTAATATGTAGTGTGCATGAGTGACGACACTAACTAAATAATCTTTTTTTTTTAAACAATTGAAAGAACTTTTCTAGGCAAATACTGTAGTAGATAATTTAACGATTTTATAAATGTTTTACTTTCAAAAATCGATCGAGTGGTTATCAAAATATCTTGGTTTGAAATTTTTGATCGGTCGCCATTTTGTTATTTGAAAAAATAGAAAATAGTTGTAAATACATATGTTCTAGAGAATCGAAAGCTAATTCAGAAACTTTTTATTTTTTATCAATAGTCCTTAAAATAAGGAAGTTGTGACTATTTTTCGAAAAACAAACGAAAAGCTATAACTTCGAACCGGGGCACAAAATCAAAAATTGGAACTAAAAAAATTTGTTTATTTTAATGAGATCTAACTGCCATTTTCGGGTGTAACCACTTAGTATTAACACCCTGTATATATATAATAACATTTTTCTTAAAAGTAGTGTATTAAATATAAAAATTTAAATCAGTTATTTAAAGCGTCTTCCACCCACTTTTGCACACTTTTTAATATTTTGTTTTTAATTGTTTCTTTATATTATAAAATTTTTCCTGTCGTAACTCTTACAGATTACTTGATGGCACTTGAAAAACGGTATTTTGTAGATAAAAGTCCCAAAAAAGTCATGATTGTGTACGATGTACCGATGACAAACCTGTCAACGATTCATGGAGGTTGTTGGTTATATCCCAACTCGACGTATATTAATTTCCGCCCACATTCCAACCTTCTGAGAATATCAAAGACTTTTACTTTGCAAATTCAGGTTTTTTCGAGCTTCACATTTGCAGGTTCTGGGAATTGACATACCCAATTAGTCCAAACCAAACTTTACCCATGAAGAAAATTACATAATAATTCATCTAAACCAATAACAGTAGTCCACCCTTTCCGGATAATCCATTTCATATAATTTTTGAACTCAGGTTATCTGGTAAGGAAGTAATTGCAGATTTTTCTTTAATGTGGTTCGGAAAGTATTTAGCAATAAATTAATTTTTTGAGGCAAATGGTTTACACAAGTGTTGGGGGCATCTTGCATAATTACCTTCACAAACTTCCTCAGTAGACCTTCTTGAGGTTCCTCTGCAATCCTTTCTGTTTTTACCACCTGTTTCACGAAATACTTTCAAATTGTATTCGTTCGGACATCGAAACGAATTATATAGAATTTCCAAACCCGGCAATTTTTTGCGAAATTCTTATAATCAGGCTGCAGTTGAATACTTTCAAACTTCATCGACTCTCCATGTATTCTGGAAGTATGATTTGGCCATAAAAGTTTTATATTCTTGTTAAAAGACCTAAAATGATACGTTTACTAAATATTTTATATGAAAGGGAGGGGCACTTAGTAATGTAAATATTCAAGGACGGTGAGTTTTGAAAGGAACAAAAGAATGACGAAAATAAGAAAGAAAAAAGCAAACCAAAGATAAGACTAAGTAAAGCGCGTCAATGTGTTAAAAATAGGTTATTTTATTTCGACAATACACTGGGATTTTGCATGTTTTGTTAACTAACGACATAAATTTTAATTAGCCACTTGCTGTTAGATTCATTTAGCTTCCCGATAGTTAGGTTAGTGATACGCACGGCATATCTTAGTGGTGTGGGCGGGGTTCTTACTTAATGCTGCAAAAGGGCACTCGTCACAACTCCAAAAACGTCAAAATCGGGAGAAATGTCTAAAAAGTGCCATCTGTTAGATACATTTATAGCGGGAAATCGTCATGAACTAGATCTAATAATGACCTAACAGGAAACCATAATGTCCACTAAACTAAAATTCTACTCCAAAAATATTTACACAAAGTTCATCCAAACCTCAATAAAAGCTTAAACTTCATATAAAAGCCGCGAAATTGCGATAATAAAACTAAAAACTCATTAAACATTTCGATAAAATTCAACGTCAAAATTATGGAGTCAATCATCCAAAAAGCCTGATCAATACGGTAATTAATTATTCAATTTAAAACGAAAAATACGTCACAACAAAACTAAACGTGATCGAAAACTCATAAAATCCTAAAATTTACTAAACGTTGATATCGGGATGTAGTACCTAAATTCGTGAAAATACATAGCTGCCATAACAAATAAAACAAATTGGCTTACCTGTTTGGCAAACTCAAGCACTACGGTGTCCACAATCGGTATGTTGACTCCTATAAAAATTTCATAAAATCCTAAAATTTACTAAACGTCGATATCGGGATGTAGTATCTAAATTCGTGAAAATACATAGCTGCCATAACGAATAAAACAAATTGGGTTACCTGTTTGGCAAACTCAAACACTACGGCATCCACAATCGGTATCTTGACTGCTATAAAATTTCGCAAAACGATCACTGGCATGCCAATAACCTAGCTGTTCGGTCAACGACCTATTTACTTTATAATTAGGTTATGGTATGTCTATTAAAACTTATCTTCAACTGTAACTATATCGACCAGATTAGAATGATCAATTATCTCTCAAATTATTACGTTAAAGCTTGAATTAAATAATAACGGAATAAAAAGTCATCATCGTGTAAATCTACAATTTCGGGAATGGACCTTTTGATATGTAATTGACGTGAACCAATTGGTCTTTACCCAACCTTCATTAACGGCAAATTTTAAACCAAAAATCATACTCCACGATCACTTCTTCATCTTGACGATGATGCGTGATAACTTTATGTACTTAAATCTTATTAAAGCGTCACTATATACAGCAAATCTATTCTTTATCATGGCCAGCTATGTTCTCGACACAAATATGTAATCGAAACCTCTTTCGAATAATCCGACAGAAAGGCGATGTTCCTGCAAAAGAAATAAGATTCGCACTTGCAGTAAACACGTAACCACATTCTTTGAACTCGAAACTGTCAATCACTGACAACGGTATACGATACTATATTATTCTACCGAGATGGGTGAGTCTAATCGTTATCCCCCTTGAAGTGTTAACAGGGAATTTACCCCATCGAAAGCTCTTTCACCACGGTACAGACGTAAGAAGATTTCATCTGCTTCCAACACACATTTCGAGTACGCGGCCGGAACCTCGATAACGGTCTACATCACTGGCTCTCTAACCCAATACAGCCGTCAACATCCTCCATAATTCGCCACATTGCATTTCACCCATCTAAATCTTAAATAACCAAACATGAAAAGGGCTGATAAAATTTTTAATGCTCGCCAAAAACGACTAAACTCGAAAGCCGACGGGAAAGTTGCATCACCAAAAAAAAACGCATCACAACAAGCGGGCTGTTTTTAAATGTAACTGATATCCAGTAACTTGATTATTTCATCATTACGTCGCCTCGTATCTAAAACCGAAACTCTTTGTTTAAGACCAAACATTTTATCGAAAAACTTACGCAATATGTCGCCTAAAACGTTTAAAAACCGTCATACATGCTTTTCTACACTCTATTTGAATACAAAGTAACAATTTTAATGTGATCAGTAATTTTCCAACGACGCAATTTTAGGTAATTGACTTAATTTAATGATATCTACAAAATTACGAACAACTTTTGTTTACAACGGAACTAACTAATTCTCGGCCAAATTAGTAAAATGGATTCCACTATATATCGATACTAATACGTAAATCAATTCTTAATTTAGACTCCAATCTAAGCTTGATAACCAAACTACAAACTTTATTTCGTTTTCAAAATAGGTATTCTAAAGACGACTACCATGTGTAAAAATTTCGAATACTTTCCAAACACGTAAAAGACCAAAAAAAAAAACGTTACAATCTAAAATCTTCCAAGAATTTATGCGTTATCAAGTTCAGTTTCATGAACTTATAATACATTTCAGAAGTCCGGTGTTAATGAATAGCTTACAATTTCGAAACTAACGGCCAATATTCGATAAAATCACGATCATGTGACAATATTTCTCCAATTTATAGAACATTAATCACAGTCACTGTTCATTTATTACAATAATTCATATATAGCTAATTCGAATAATATACGTAATTGAGGAGTATCTCATTGATATAGCTTCAATGTAACTGCACAATCACGTGAATATTTATTCTGTTCTGCAATAATACTAATAATAATAATAATAATAATAATGTTGCTTTATAATATTAGCTAATAAAATCATTACAATGTGGCATTAAAGAATACAAATCCATAGGGATGTATGAATTTTAACCCCAGTTTGAATATCCCTTTGAATTTGAATTTTAGCTTGAGAACGTTATTCTAGTTATGTTTATTGCGTTTAATGTGTTTATGGTACACGTAATAAATAAATACTTATAAACACTTATGATGAACGCGCAGTAAAGCTGTGGTCACACGTGATCTTGAACGCGTACTAATAAATCAGTATAGATATTATATTCTTTGAGATATGATTAATGGATATTTTGATTCCTTCGAAATTTAATATACTTTTATAGTCTTAATTATTTATTTCCTTAAAAGAATGGAACGAATTTAACTCGGGGAGGTCTTTTTCACAAGTTTCGCGAAGTAAAAACAACTACTTCCGTAATTTAACTTGAAAACTCTGGTTCTCAAGCACGAAGGTCTTTTGTAAAATATTCATTCTTTTCTACTGAAAATTCAATATATCGATTTGATATTATCGTACTCAGAGATATCAAGCTGTTATCCTATGAGTGGAGAACACTTTACCTCTCGTTCAGCTTAACCGTAACAATAAAAATATTTAATAGTTGTAATATTTCGGCTGACTATGGTTTGCAAATACATGCATCGGAATCATCATTGATAGTTTCTGTGACAAATAAAATTAGAGAAATATATCAATTCCTCAAACGAGAATTTTAGTTCCAGAAAAGATGGTTGAACCGAAATCTCGGTTTTATAATAGATTCTCAACTAAAATTCAAATCTCACTTTCATAACTGACTCTTTATAGCTTAGACTCAACATGAACAGATATGTTAACACAGGCATTTACTTAATTATAAAAAGAATGTATTTTTTGTGAATCTTTGGTCCTATATAACCTTAATTATTGTTGTATGTAATGGTCCATGCTAACGGGCGTAGTGAGCGTCGTCAGTCCTACTGAATTCGCGGCGGAGTCACCAACTATTACGTGAAGTAGCGGGTTGATTTAAAACTAAACTGGGTGCCGGAAACCTGAGAATACGAGACGTTAGCGCAATGGCTAACGTGGTTAAAACTGAACCGATTCCGCAAAGTTTAAATCCGGATGGTCAACCAAGTCGTATCTATTTACCGATAATGACTAACTGTGGCTATATCTCATCGAAAGTGATAACGGAGGGTACACGCGCAGTACACAAGTTTCATAATACCGCGCGCAAATTAGGTTGTTCCACCAACAGCGCCCGCGATGTGATGTTAAAATAAGTCGCCCTTGTATGAGAATACTTTGACTCACTGGGTATATTTGGTTATATATAGAACCTGCAAACGTACGTTTGTACGGGAGAATATTTTTAATATAACTTGTGTGACATCTCAATGCTGTATGAGAAATAATATTTTAGTAAAACCCCTGTAGGGACGATAATGCGTAACACGATGTAGCTACCTTATTTTCAGGAATTAATGATGTTTTTTAAATACTGTAGTCAAGTGCGGAATACATGTATTTGATTTGTATTCGTAAAATGAGTTAGGATTTCACAATGTAAAATTTTATGTTTGATTCAAGGGCAAACAGCGTTGAAATTTATTGAGTAGGTACTGCGAAAAAGACTTCGCTCATATATGAGACTTCCATAAAAATTAAATAATAAAATAATAAAAAAGAGTGTGTGTATAGAATGAATATGAATGTCGAATTTGGACATTTCAGAAAGATATGTTTTTCTACAAATGTTCTGTTTTCAGATGGTTGATTTTGATTTAACAGGTTAATATCTGGTGACGTTTTCAAGATAGAATGGCTATCTATAAAATGGAAAGTGTTGAAGGCATGAGAGGGATTTTTTTGTGAAATTTTAGTTGAAGCTATCGCGCGGGGTTTCAGAAAAGTAAGTACATAGAACATTGTTTACTGCCGTAATCCACTTTTGAGGATAAAACATTAAAACGTTCACAACTAAAGTTGTGTATGGAGTTGGAAATAGTGAGAGTTTAAATAAAATGTTTAAACAGATTTGAAATAAACAGCAACCGTTGTGTTAAGAGAGAGTATTGCATAAATCAAATCCACACGGTAGTAAAAGTGATCTTTTATAACTAAGTAAAGGTTTGGATATTGTAAATTGAAATTAAGACTGCATAAAATAATTATTATTGCTGATGGAAGTATATGTTTGTTACCGACATTAAGCCAATTAAGTTTACGGATAATTAAGGCAATTTAGGCACTAGCCGAGTTAAAATATTAATAATAATACAAGCGTTAAAGGATATGAGTGATCGTGAACCATTTAAGTTTGCACCAGCAACGTAAAATCCGATTTTGCGCGTGTATCCAAGAATTAACTAAAGGATTTCAAGTCTGTTCATTAGGATAATGTATCTTAAAAGGGACTAGGAAATCTATAAGTAATAATAATTTTAGATATTGTTGTGAGTGGATAATTGGTTGTCCTATATACGCGCCATTACTAGTATGGTAAATTTGAATTAAGCAATAAGGACAATCAATTTCCACCACCACCTTTTTATGTGTCTAGATCATGGTGCCGCTCTTATACCCGATTTTCAGTTTCAGTTTTGTTTTAGGGTAACGTGAGGTGTTTCATGTCAAATGTCAACCATTTTATGTTTTATCTTTAGCCCGCCTATCTTTAGTATTGTATTTAGTCAGCCAACCATTGTAAAGGTCTTGTGTTTGGAACGTTACTGTCTTAATTGCCATTAGGTGAGCAATACGTTTACTAGCTGTGGTCAGCAAGAAAATGACATCAATAGAAGGTCCATGGGCAGCGTATGTTGTGGGCAGGAGGGAGTACCGTGTAACCAGCCACGAACTTGGGGTTACGTCGGGACAACCGATTTTAGTTATAGTGCTAGTGCTAGTGCTAGTACTAGTGATACCGAGTTACTGTTTATCCTGAGAAAGACAGAAAATTGTGAGTTTTACTTGCGTACAATCGATATCTGAATAGAAAACGCTTAGTTAAGTAGAGCTAATGACGTCCTTTCCGGCGGCGAAGATAACAGGCTTCTTCTCCGGAAACGACGCTGTGTTACTAAATAAGCTTCAGGGAGTGTATTGGACGATACTTTACTTAAAAGTAAATTTGGAGGGCACACAGATGTCGGAGTTTCCGAATTACCAGGAGCGGCAGCACGTTAGGGTGTACGATATGGTCAAGATTGTAATTGTTCACACAGATGCCACTCGTTTGACCGCCTGTCATCAAATGGATGGGGTCTTAGCAAAAGGTCGAGCATCGGCGTGACACGTATATCAAGTATTCCATTTTCTAATTTAGGCGAAAATCAATGACATGCTGGATATAATCTTAGTATACAGTAAGCTCATGTGGCGAACGTTTAATTGACACAGATTGTTACACGTCCAAACCGCACTAGGTGTCATGCATGCTTACCGACGTAAGCGCGTTGCCAAGCCAGATGCGGTGAAAATGAGCGGGGTCGATACAAGGAGTAAAATGATTGAAAGGTAGTTTCAAACACCTTACGCTTACCATAAATCTACAACTACAACTACAAAAATTGTCTGTAGGCGCCACCTCAATCTTAAATTTTTCTAAAATAAATAGTCTTAGGCGGGATGTTAAATTAATCCTATCTGACGGTGAAAGAAAGGATTGTAGCCCACTCAGTAAAATCATTCACAACTCAAATTTAGTCACGTTCCAAAAGAAATTTATCCAAAGGCATAATAAAATTTTTAAATACACAGGTCGTCTTAAAATTATTGATCACACGCTGTGTATATATAAAAAAATCCAAGTTATAAAACGATAACTGAATACTTTTGCAGTATCCCTCGCATACATATCAATTTATAACTGTTATAAAACTCTGCATTAAATAACTATTACCGAATTTAGAAAAATCAAATAAAAAGTGGGTTTAATAGTTTTTGTATCAACGAAGCATTCGTTCGTGGCTGAAAAATTTAATACGTAACGATCAGTGCTTTTACCGTCGATAACATCTATATATTTTCTAAATAGTTTATCTTTAAAATAATCGTATTTAAACATCTGTCAATTTGAATTAATTGTAATAATTTAAATCTGGAATTTCTACTTAATCAAAATATTCTATTATGAGTATTTTGTGTTTGATTGACTTTAAAATCGTTAATAATAATTAAATTTTGCAATCGACCTGGCTCATTACGCAATTTCAGGTCGATCATTAAGCTCAAAAATGTTCAAAGATCACTTCAATTATCAATAGATTTAACCCGTTATGCAATTTTACACAAGTTAATGCTAAAATTTTATCTCAGCTGACACAAATAAACAACAAAAGTAAATTAAACAATGGGTATACGAGGGTGGTTTGAAGTAAGAGTGAATTGTCAATAAAAAATTTGTTTTAAGCCAAAAATATAGTTTGGTTTTCTACATAATTTCCTTTTAATTCCATACACTTATTTCAACGGCTTTCCAACTTTTTTAAACCTTCAGAAAAATAATTTTTTGGAAACTATGTAAAATATGCATCCATTGCTTCCACTACGTCTTCATTTGTGTGAAATCTCTATCCTCCGAGCCACTTCTTCAAGCTTGGGAACAAGAAGAGATCACTTGGAGTCAGATCTGGAAAATATGGAGGATGGGGCAGCAATTCATAACCCAATTCAATTAATTTATTGGATGTAATAACGGACAAATGAGAGGGCGCATTATCATGATGGAGAAGAACTTTCATTATGTTTACATGCGGTCGTCTTTCTTAATTCCGAATCAAAGCGTGTTAATAAGTTAGAATAACACTCGCCAGTTATAGTTCTGCCCTTCTGCATGTAATCATGTAATCCCTTGCGAGTCCCAAAAGACCGTGACCATAACTTTGTTGGCTGAAAAAAAATCACTATTCCTTTCTTCAATTCACAAGTAAACTGTTTTATTTGTACTGCAGATATACGATTTATGTCCAAGAAGGGTTATTGCAGTCATTTATATATGTACTGCAGAAACGAATTTTTACAAGCAAAACCAGCACCGACTCATTCTAAGGTCCCCTCAAAAACAAAAACGCGCGCGATGTACCTTTACTTAAGTTCTATCCGAACGGTTCTCGCCCTTTCATACTTCCTGCACGCCATACTACCAATCTCTTCGGGCTAATATCAACATTTACCTATCGCAATCGTGTATTTCGTGCGTCGCTTTGCCGAGTCGAAATGTGAAACGAACCCAACGCTCCAGAAAATAAGAACAACGTAACCATCTTGATTTACTTTGTACATTCACTCACAACTCTGCGAAAAAACCATTAATTGTAATAATATTCACTCTGCACATTATCCAGACCATAACTCAACTTTTTATGAAAACCTCCCATATGGGCGATCTCTATTTCCGCACAATTTACCCAACCCCAGCACATTCTAACAACTTTATTCTTGAACACGCACTTAATTTTTCATTATTGCACCATATTACAAGATTTCTACAAACAAAAAATATGTATAAACGTATATCCTTTTTGTACGTTAATACAATTTCAATATCTTAAATTCATTCACTTGTACGTCTACACCCATTCTTTTTATCTGAATTCTTTTATACACAGCAGCAATTTGATACTCTTATTCAAACATTAATTTTCATCCAAATGTAATGTTTTCAACATCAAAAGCTTTCTACAACACTCAAATATTGTTTCATATGATATCTAATGCTTCTTTAAAAATTCCAGGAGTGTGTCATTTATACAAATTTACATTCTACATACACAACAAATTTTGTTTTGTGCAAACTCACTTTATTTATACTCGAAATACTTTCCATATCTCGAGAAGAGGAGGTCCTAATTAGAAGAAGGACAAGTAATTAGGGACTCGTTTACGCATACGCACCCCTCACCACTACGTGAAAGATACTAGATGATTGGGTCTCTGACTACTCCCGAAAACATACCTACTTCGTTTGAATAACCGACTGGTTCTAGGTTAAGCAGCCAGATAAATGCTGTGTTGCACCTTTAGATAAGGTTTCCATAGGGCAAGTCTGCTTCAAAACCTATAACTGAGCAGGTTTAAATAATGGCAGTTTGGACAGGTACGCAGAGTACCTTACTAGATAGTATAAAGTAGGGAGGGTGCGGGGTAACCCGCACACAGTCGTTTTTAATTACAGAACGTGAGAAGGTCCCAAGTACAGTTAAAGTAGTTGCAGATCGTCAAACTTAACATACAGAAAACGTGAACGTAAATTTGATTTGATTACAGTGGTTGTGGTGCCTTGGTTAATTAAACGAGGGTGTAACTTGATTTAGTTACCTATTTAAATAAGATTTCTATTTGTTTTTTCTATTTCTTTGTGTACGACTTGGTGTACTCATTATACATTTCAAAGCAGTTAACTTACTATATTTATGTTGTTGTACTTGTACTAGTGGTTCAGCTCTCTTTATTCGTTATTTGAATTCTAAGGTTTTTTTTTCATGGCTCTATAAAATTAAACTTTAACACATCCTTGGAATCTGAATAATGTTTTCGGTTGATCTCCAGGTTATCCAAGAAAATCACATAGCAATTGCAATAATAATTTCCAAAAATAGTAATAATTACTATAACGATCAGTTGTTCTATAAATAACGCTGATTTCTCTTGGCCAAGACCATTCCAGTTAAATTAGGTTACTCAAAATTTTTTAAATATTAGTCAAAAACTGAAAAAGTACAACGGTAATTTAATTGATTTGCCCCATATGGGGGTCCAGTTATTCCTAGATTTTATTAAAATTCTTGGTAAGTTACAATATACTAATTTTGAACAAATCTTCAATTAAGTACCGTAGAAAATGCGATGAACACAACTGTGTCCAAAATAGTTGAACTAAATTTCAAAATCTCCCCTTTCTTCAAGCGAGATGGCAGTTCAAAGTTGATTTAATACATCAGTATACCTTCAACACTATTGTTCTACACCTTAATTTTTGAAGTATATCTGATTCCATTTAATGCCAATTTGACGATTTGAAAGACAATGAATGTATAGTAGTATCCTCCTGCAACTGTCAATTTGTTAAATCAAAATTAAATAACTCGAATAACTTAGCAAAACGAACAAAATGTATCAGATAATTCAATTAAAATGAATACATTTTAGTTACATCGGGCATACCCAAAAATATAAAACTACAAAGGTTAATGTTTATGAATAGTGTGTAAACACTTATTTGAATCTCGTGAAGTGGGTGTTTTGAGTAGAAAGGTATAGCTTCTATTAACCTAATTGAGTGTTAAAAGGAACTAATTTTGCAACATTCATTTTTGTTTTTATGCAATGAAACTGTGTATAAAACAAAATCGTCTAGAGCAAAGTAGGTATGTTCAAAAATGTTTTATAAATCACAATATCTTATAATGCCTAGAATGCTGTACTCAAATCTTTCTGGTATTAAATCTTAAATTTATTCAGCACATTTCACATTTACTTTAAATCTCTAAGATATGCCCCTCAACTTTAAATATAATTTCAGTCTTTGTTAACGGATTTGGAACTGCTTCACAAACCAGAAAGTACATATGCATTTCTGTAATATTATCATCCTTGGAACATTTCTAGACAAATTTCTAAGTTTGCAAATAAAAGTTAATAGGTCTCATCGCTATAGAAGATAACTGTTTGTATAATTGTCTCTAACACATTCTAAACAGGATAGAATTCTAATAGTTGATAATACCATTAACGTTAGGATTAATCGATATTCTAATTCCTTTTACATCGTCATTATGGGGTAATTTCTTTTTTACTAACTTTTTCATAAATTTTACTAGTATAGTCACGCTATTATTTAATATATAACGGTTTCCTAATTTTTGATGCTATAATATAAGTCATATATAGCTAATAATGAACCTTGTGATATTCGCATGGATTACAATACTAATCCAACATTGATTTGGCAACACTATCGCAGTTATCGTCACCTACCCTTTCACAGCTGCCAAAAACACTTTAAATAAGGGATTCTTTATGCGAGTTCTGACCTTTGGTAGATTTTGTGTTTACAATAACCATTCAATGACAAACATGTACCAATAACACACCACGCAAGCTGTCGTTAACTCAATGTTTGTTGCGGATTCCTTCTATTTATATTATTCATATTGTTGGTTAATTGAATGTTACGTGATTAACAATATGACGGTTTGTAAACCATCCAGATTTTCAACTTTTCACTATTGTGCGTATATGAAATTAACAGTATTCTAACCTTTGTTATTTTACTAAAGCTAAATAGAATAGTTAACAAACATTTCATTTAAGTTATTATAGCCATTAACTATTACATACACCAATTTTCAAAAGGAAAATTCCTATTGTAATCAACGCAAGCACTAACGTACGAGATGGGAGTATCGCATACTAATTCCCTGTAAAAATAGATAGTCAACGTTTAAGACTTATGGCGCATTTTTGGACCGTGTAAATGAGTGCTTGTACACGAATTTTTTTAATATACACACACGCTCGCGCACGCACGCACACGCACTCACACACACTACTCACACTACTCACACTACTCACACTACTCACACTACTCACACTACTCACACTACTCACACTACTCACACTACTCACACTACTCACACTACTCACACTACTCACACTACTCACACTACTCACACACTACTCACACTACTCACACTACTCACACTACTCACACTACTCACACTACTCACACTACTCACACTACTCACACTACTCACACTACTCACACTACTCACACTACTCACACTACTCACACTACTCACACTACTCACACTACTCACACTACTCACACTACTCACACTACTCACACTACTCACACTACGCACACTACTCACACTACTCACACTATGAGTGCTTGTACACGATTTTTTTTACTATACACACACGATCGCGCACGTACGCACACGCACTCATACTCACACTCACATTACTCACACTACCCACATTACTCACACTACTCACACTACTCACACTCACATTCACGCTCCAACACTCACACTACTCACACTACTCACTCTCGCGCTGGCACTCACACTTACCGTCACATTTACACTCACACTCACATTCACACTCACACTCACACTCATACTCAACGCTCATGCTCATACTCATATTTATGCTCATACTCATATTCATACTTATAGTCATACTCATACTCATATTCATACTCATACTCATACTCATATTCATACTCATGCTCATACTCATACTCACTCACACTCACATTCACACTCACACTCAAACTCAAACTCTACCCTCACCCTCACACTCACGCTCAATGACTCACACACACGTATATATATATATATATATATATATATATATATATATATATATATATATATATATATATATATATAGGAGTTCCAACATGGGGATCTGTTATTTAAGGAGATACAATGTCGGTTAAATTAGGACAGAATTGGGCATGTTGGTGCGCAATAATATCTCCTTACGATATTTCAGATATTGACTGAGGGGTCAGATTTTTCAAAAAACCGAAATTTTCAATTTTCCTTTTTATACCGGTAACTGCAAGAGGTGGACTGAAACATCTTTTTTAGGACAAATCCAAATATGTTATCGAAAATTTCAACGTACTCTAGATATAGAAGTTATAGTAGTCTACTTTGTTATTTCTCATGGCAGCCATATTGGACATTTTTCAATGAAGCTCTTTTTGCTGTTATTATGTATCATATGGTATGTTTCAAGATTATGATTGCCTCAAAGTATGGAGAAACCCGTTTTTGCAAAGATCGCTTTGGAAAGAACATACAGTAGTTTGTTTAAAATTCACATTTTGATAAAATTTAAAAATTTATTTTTTTAAAATGGAAAACTTTTCTTTTGAAGAATAAAAGCAACAACCTGCTCGTAACTATTTTCTAGCTCACAATTTCAGACAAAAACACTATGAATGTATAATGATTATCACTGAATAAACAAGAGTGCTTTGGGAAGAACATGCATTCTATTGTTTAACACATCTGTGACAGTTCGCTTAAATTTCAGTAGTTGTTGCTTTTCATCAATTTATTCCGAGTTTCTCAATGAAGTTTTCAATGAAGAAAAATGAGATAAGTTAGAAATTTATTACGCTTCGCACCTATATACCCATATTACTTGTCAGCCAAGAAAATCTGTTGCTAGACCCAGGAATGAAAATGAGGATGAAATGTTACGGGCCATCGCAACAAATATGAATTCATCGCTACTGGTAGTACGGAGAGTGCTAAAAAAAATAAATATCGCCAATTCAAATTTCATGCCACTCAATTACTGCATCCTGGAGATCGTGAACTGCGAATAATGTTTTGTAGGAATTTCATGGATCAGTTAGAACAAAATCCAAATTTCCTTTCTAACATCATGTTTACTGACTAGTGTAAGTTTACAGACGTTTAATTGTCATAACGAACACGTCAGATCCATTAAATATCCTCATGAACATTAAGGATATCGGCCGCAAATACGATTCGCTCTAAATGTATGGGTCGGTTCATTTGACAACACAATCATTGATCCATACATGTATGAAAACACTCACTGTAGATGAATACTTGCATTTTTTAAGGACATATCTTACGGATTACATTGATAATATTTGCCTCAACCGCTTGAATAACGTTGATTTATTTTAAATGCTTTAAATAGGTGGAAGGCATGTATACCCCATGCCGCCCGGTGTAATACCACCACCTTTACTACGGGCTCCTTAATGTTGGTGCTCCAATTTTCTGAGCTTGGTAAGGGCTGCCGGTCACTTTCTCCTTTATTCCTTATGTACTCGCCAACACGCACTTGCCAAGCGTGCGTTTTAACGGCGAAACCCTTAAAATGACAAGTTCTGAAACAGATACTATACCCCAGGTGCGTAGGGCGAGATGCCCATACTCCCAGATCGATTCGTTGATCCGTCCCAAGGATTCTTGGGGCAAAATTTGTCAATGCCAAAAACAAGACTAAGAAGAGCAAGATCTGCCAGGAATAAAATTCTGCCCAATTCCGATGCCCGGGACGGCAGGACTCAAGCGACCTCGGTCATCGGAAGTACCATCATCCGGATTCATTACTATAACATACAACATACGTGGTATCAGGTCGAATTTTAATGCTGTTCACCAACACCTTGAACAAGTGCAACCGGACATTCTGTTTCTATCAGAAACACAAGTCTCACCTGGAAGCACTGATTCGCGTGACCTGCAATTTTTCAGATACAACCTCCACTCTAACTTTCGCCTTAAAGGCGGAGTATGTACGTATACCAAAACAACGTAGGTTGTAAGGAACAACAAATTTGACGTGATTTAGTTCAAACATTCTGGGCCCCAATTTGTGAAATTCTACTGCTGTTTGTATAGGTCTCCCAATGACAACTTCCAAGATCTTCTTGATTACCTTAGTCTGAAAATAAACTACCTCTTATCACAGTTCCCATCTTGCAATATTTTAATTTTGTGAGATTTTAATGCCCACAATTCCAATTGGCTTCATTTTTCATCTACTACTAATCCCGCAGGTCATAGTGCAGAAGCATTTGCTGTATCCTGTGATCTCACACAAATAATTTCCGAACCAACCAGAATCCCTGACAACTCTAACCATACTTCACATTTCCTGGACCTATTCCTTACAACTAACCCACTTGTCTATAAAACAAGACTCCTTTCTCCTCTAGGTCAATCAGACTACTGCCTAATCGAAATAACTTCCTCTGTACCCAATCCCACTGTTATTCGAAAAACAGATAGAACTATGTGGTGTTTTAAATGAGTGAACTGCAAGATTTTTTGGCAACCTTCCGTTGGCATGAGTGTTGCTTTAAACGGTGCTCCTCTACAGACGTCGCTCTTTTAATAACTGAAGTTATCTTAATGGGTATGGAGTTATACATTCTCAAAAAACATAATCGCGTAGGTCATGCCCGTTCCCAACCCTGGTTTAATAAGGGTTGTACTGATCCATTATCGCAAAAGCATAAACTCTATATCAAATGGAAATCAAATAAATCTATCGAAAACCACAACTATATTGTCGCAAGGAATAGTTGCAAAAACATTCATCACCAAGGCCAAAAAGATGTTTGAAGAACGTAAATGCAAAGAATTAGTCTCGTGTCCTTTGGGTGGTCATAAATTTTGGTCATTAGCTAAAGCCATCAGTAAAAACTTAGTACATCTTCCTTTCCTCCCATGACGTCTCGCGACGGAGCTGTAGTGGCTAATCTTGCTGAAAATACGCTATTAAACCTATCCACTTTCGTTACAAGCTCCTGGAATCAATTATCAATAAACTGACGGTATTCTAGCTATCGTCCTTAAAGATGATACCCCGAGCTAGTACCTGTATTGTCCAAACTCTTGCATCTCCAGGTCATCTGGAGAGTTTCCCTCATCGTGAAAGTTGGCAAATGTCCATCTAGCCTATTCCTAAAAAGAACGACAAAACCGATCCCTCAAACTATAGACCAATAGCTATCACTTCCATTCTGTCGAAAATCATGGAAAAAGCCATCAACCGCGAACTACTTTCGTTCCTCGAGCCCAATAAACTCTTAAACGACCACCAGTATGGGTTCCGACAGAGTCGTTCAACGGATGATCTTCTTTTATGTGTCACCCAACTTTGGAATAACACATTAGAGAGGTCCGAGGTCCGGTGAAACAGTCGTAGTAGCTTTAGATATTTCAAAGGCTTTTGACCAGGTTTGGCACAAGTACCTACTTACCAAGCTCACTTCGTTCGGCTTATCCGATACGCTCATAAATTGGATATCCAGCTTTCTTGACAAAAGACATATACGCGTTATCGTCGATGGCTTCTTTTCGAAAGAAACTACTATTAACGCTGGAGTACCTCAAGGATCAGTGATAGCTCCCACACTTTTCCTACTGTACATAAATGACCTCTTTTTCTCAATAACTAACCCGATCCATTGCTTTGCGGATGACAACACTCTAAATTCAGGTTCTTCTCAGTTTTCCCACAACAATAAGTCTAGTCAGGACGTTAAGGTGAAAATGGTAGCCTCAATCAACAGTGACTTGGAACGTGTCCTTGAATGGGGAAGGAATAATCTACTCACGTTCAACGCCGACAAAACGCAGTGTTGCCTTGTGTCCATCAAGAAAGACCGATCATTTCCTGCTGTAAATATGATTGGCTTAGAGACTATTTCTATGTTAGGGATGTCCGTATCATCGAACCTTTCATGGGCTGACCACATTTTGTCAGCCAGCAAAAAAGCTGCCCGTGAACTGGGCTTTCTATACATATCTAAACAGTACTTCACATCGCAACAATTCCTTTTACTGTATAAGGCTCAAATTCGACCTGATCTGGAATACAATTCCCAACTCTGGGTCAGCGCTCCCCAATACGCCCTTGATAGGGTAAACCGCATTCAAGGAAGAGCTATCAGGCTTAGAAATGACCCATCTCTGACTTCTGACCTACAGCCTCTTGATCATAGAAGAATAGTTTCGGTTCCTTCCTTGTTCTATCGCTATTACCATGGCAAGTGTGCCTCCGAAATCACTCCTTAATACCTTCGCAGGCCATGTTCGCTAGGAACACTTAGTTTACCCATTCACACTATAATTACGCACTGAACAGTCCATCGTGTCACTAAACGGGCTCAATCTACATCTTACACGGCGACCGAATTGTGGAATGCACTACCCAGTTCCTGTTTTCTTCCAAACTTTGACTTAAGTCAATTTAAGCTAACCATTCATAAACATTTCTCAGCAGCCTAACCATTTCCCTAAACCCTCCCAGTGTTCCTGAGTACTTTAGCACATTAGGCAAATCTTAGCCTGTTCGGGAATACTATAAGTAAAAAAAGAAATTTAATTAAAATGTTATTATAATTTTTGTTATGAACGAATAAGTTCAAAGGTAAATATGTAATTAAAAATTATTATTAATTTTATTAAATACATAAATAAAAAGTTTACCTCGAGTAGGATTCGAACCTACGACCTGTACTTTGCTAGAGTACCGCGCTACCAACTGCGCCACCAAGGTTCAAGCCCCAATCGATGCAAATTTTGTCTTTATGTATTTAGAACTGATGTAAATTCTAAATATAATGAGATTACAGTCAAATTACTTATATTAATGGAATGCGAGCCTGCATATTTACCTTTGAACTTATTCGTTCATAACAAAAACTTATAATAATTTAATATTAGTCAAGTTGCTTTGGAATGTGTGAATCCTTGCGATATTGCAGGCTCACATTCCATTAATATAAGTAATTTGATTGTGATCTCATTATATTTAGAATTTACATCAGTTGTACATACATAAAGACAAAGTTTACATCGATTGGTGCTTGAACCTTGATGGCGCAGTTGGTAGCGCGGTACTCTAGCAAAGTACAGGTCGTAGGTTCAAATCCTACTCGAGGTAAACTTTTTATTTATGTATTTAATAAAATTAATAATAATTTTTAATTAATTAAAATGTTTTTGTATGAAATGAAATTTTGTTAGAAAATAGGTTTGAGCAGGTTGTTGCTTTTCTTCTTCATAAGAGAATTTTCCCATGAAGCATAAAACATTTTTTAAATTTAATCAAAGTATGTCTTTTAAACAAAAGGATGCATGTTCTTTCCAAAGTACTCTTCGCAAAAAACGGTTTTTTCCATATTTTGAGGGAATCTTGAAGTTGAACCATGCCATATGATGTATCATTGTAATCAGCAAAAGCGTCATTCAAAAATGTAAAAATGCAATATAATTGCATGAGAAATAACAAAGTTAACTACTATAACTTCTAGAGCTAGGGTACTTTCGATATTTGAATTTCTTGCAAGAAAGTACCTTGATAATGTTATAGTTTAAAACATCCAGCTTTTGCAGTTTTCGGTATAAAAAAGAAAATCGAAAATTGGAAATTTCGGTTTTTTTTTGAAAAATCTCTGCAACCTCTGAGAACATCCGATTATTGAGCACCAAAATGCGCAACTTGCCCTAACTTAACCGACATTGTTTCTCTTCAAATAACTGAAATGTTAGAGCTTGAAAACGGATACCATATATATATATATATATATATATATATATATATATATATATATATATATATATATATATATATATATATATAATATATATATATATATATATATATATATATATATATATATATATATATATATATATATATATATATATATAATAATCTGAATTTTGGAGTTATTTAAGATTCTCTTTCATTCTAAAATATTTTCAAGGTCATGTTACTTCCGGTTATACCGGATACAACAATGTTTTAATGCGTGTCAAAATCAAGGCTCACTAGATTGCAGTTTTGTAATTTTATCGGCTTTTATAAAAAATACGGAGTTATACGAGTTATAAAATGCTTAAATCAAATTGGCGGTCATGTGGAACATATGTAATGATTCATTTTATCTTTTTTATCATTTTTCTTCTAGTTACGTTCAAATAATTGTTTTATGTTTTTCATTTGTTATTATGCTCTCAATTTTGTTATCTTCTTGTTTTATTTCATTGTTTTAATAAAACAGAATTTGTGTAGTTTGAATTAAGTTCATTTTATTTTTGAAAAACATTTCAGTTTCTGTCAAAAATCACATTAAAGTAGAAAATATTAATTAACAAGAAAATTGTCGATAATAGGTATAGGTAATGTTATAGCCAAACGATGCATAACTAAATGCTGCATCTATTCATCCAATAATATACAAGGTGTCACATTTAAATTAACAAAGTTTTTCAACTTTGAAAATTGTTTAATAGTTCATCAAATTTTGAACACGCAATAAATCAATTGTCAATGAGTATTTCAAAAGTATAGTTCTTATGCTTCTGTCTACTCCAGAAGCACTTTCCATCAGTCAAAAATAAGTAAGACAAGCAGTGTTGAAAGTAGGGTTACATCTTTCAAAATTTTTGAAAAAATCAAGGCATCTAAGGAACAGTTGAAAAAAGGTATAGGAAACCTTTATAAGACTTATCCTAAAACTTTGTCAAGAATCCAAAAATAAAATAATATACAGGGTGTTCCATTTAAAATAAGGAAGTTAGTGGCGACTTCCGGTATAACCGGAAGTAACATGACCTTGAAAATATTTTAGAATGAAAGAGAATCTTAAATAACTTTTAAGTCCAAAAATTCAGATTTCTAAATTGTTTCTAACCACATAAACTTCTAACGAACGGCTACCGTGGAAAACCCTGTATATATATATATATATATATATATATATATATATATATATATATATATATATAGTTTTAAAATACGATTATGTTTATAGGTATTAATGAGCTTGTAGTAAAAGAATTAAAGTAGGCAGTTTAATATTCTAGTAAATAGTGGATAAACTTATTTTTAAGCAATCGTTAGTTTATAGTTTAGCTTTGTGTTGGAACTACGTCATTAGGAATTACTTCTTTGTAGTCAAAATTACTTTATGAAAGAGATTTAGAACGATGACAACCCATTACAGAGAATTCAGTCCTGATAAAACATAATAAGTAGACAATTGTGGTTTTATAATACGTTAAATTAGAATTTTTCAAAGCTTAGTACCGACGAAAACACATCATGCTACAATATTTTTTTATGGTATCTTGCCGGTGCAAGCTGTTACGAATAACGTATTTTCTAGTTTCTTGTTGGTGAAATTTTTTTCGTTTTTAACGTACTTACGGTTTGAAAGAATTGTATTTTTATGTTTGGTCGTGTGCGTGAAGGGTAAGGTGGCGAAGTCAGATAGGATCGCGAGAGGAGTTTGGCGATGAATTAGGTAGCGAGCGTTGATTTGAGTAAGGCGTGCGGGAGTACTCGTTCGAGCGATTCGTTGTTAACTTCCCTTATGTCGTGTGTGTCTGAATAACGTGTTGAGAGTGAAGTTTATAGGGGTTGCTATCCCATCTCGCGAAGCGTATTTTATGGTCGAGTTTGCAGAACACACTTTTTTGTAGTAATTTTGTTTTCCCGATGCACTGGAATCACGTAGGGGAAAAATACTCGCGAACGGTTTTGTTAAATAATTAGCAACTTGAACGGGGTTCGTTAAGGAACGAGAATGTTGAGACAGTTAAGCGCACGTTGTGGCGATTACTTTGGTTATAAGTGGATGCTCCAAGGAAATTACGTACAGCCCTGCTGATGGCTTTAAATTTTCTTTGATTGCCCACGGTTTCAAACAGTCGAGGATTTTCAGATGCCTAGTAATGCCGATTTCTCCTATTGACCATTCCATTTTGATCAAATTTTGCTTCGTCGGACCAAATCACATCTCTAAGAAAGTTTTCGTTTTGTTGAATTTCTTATCCTCTTTGGATAATCTTCTCGACTACGGATTCTTCTTATGTCTTTATAGAATTTTCTGTATTGTCGAATAAGTAAAACCAGAATCTTCCGAAGCTGCGTAAATAGATGAACGAGAATTTACCTCAAAATATGCCAAAATATTGATTTCGTTATCTTCTGTTAGAACCCAAGGAACGACATTTCTTGAGGAAGTTGATTTGCCAAACTTAATAAAATTCTTGTGTAGTGTTCTGAACTTTTTTGGAGTCATTTCTGGTACATCTGGTACATCATTCGCCAAAACTACAAAACAATGAAAAAACCTGTTGGTGTTCCATTTTAAAAAATAGAGTATTTGAAGTTTCTCAAGTTTACGAAGTTATTGTGACTTTTCTTCTTCTTGTGCAATTAATGAGTTTTTTATTTATTTCAGTAGAATTAATGGTCCACAAGTTATGATTTTTCTAATAAACCCTTGCAAGGCGACATTTTTTCACAAAAGTTGTTATATCTCCTTAACCATGGCAACTAAATAAAAGATAAGCTAGACACAAAATGTAGCAAATTGAGTAAGGAATCTAATGGTGGTAACAAAAATATATGGTTCTAGTTAAAAAAATAAAGTCACTTCCGGCATAACCGGGAGTGCCATTTTGATGAAAATATTTTAGAAAGATAGATCGTCGGAAACTATGGTTTCGTTCCAAATTTCAGCTCTCTACTTTTTTTAACAGTTGAGAAACGTCTAATGGGCCAATTAAAAATTACCCTGTGTATATATATATATATATATATATATATATATATATATATATATATATATATAATATATATTCCTTTTTTCTTTAACCCTTAAATTAACCTCGATGTTCCCCAAGCATCCAAATGCTATCTAACCCATTTGCTAGTCGGGGGTGCCCTCTCTCTTGTCCTACCACAATTGACACGGCTCAAAAGGGATTGAGCACTTACAGTTTGAGTATTATTAACATTTTATCAGAAAACGTTATTTATAATTTTCTTGAAATACATTATTTCATGAACATATTTTCGCTTTAAGTTATCATCGAAGTACTTCAAAAAAATTACTAAAATGACAGATAAGGTCTTAAGCTGATTCTTGTCACCATAACATTTATTAATGTAGTAGATTTAATGAATATTGTGAATGCTTAAATAAGATTTATTCAGGGACGTAATGTTATGTTTATTATTTATGAATTCTGCAGTAAGTGTATAAAACTGAAAAGCTATTTAGATGCAAACGAACATAAAATCATGTATGCCTATATTCAAATTTTCATTCATTATTATCAGAAAATCAGAATTTATTTCTTACTAATCTTTAGTAGATAAAAACAGGCCGGAGGTAAACCTCAAAATTCAATATAAATAATTGTGTCAATACCACGTAGTTCTATGTACCTAAATGGAATATTTTACCTGCAGGATGCATAATAATTCGAGCGAGTGATTTTAAATTTTAGAATATCGAATATCAGTAAGATTACCGTTGCGTTTTTGTTTTTTTTTATATTATCTGTTCAGTCAGTTGTAACTTGACTGCAAGTGACAGATTCGATTACTGGATTCTACGTAGTGCAGACTTATTGTTTACTTGCTTTCTGCTATTTCGTTATAACATACACATAAATACTTTTCAACGTGTTCCCACAACAATCAAATTCTATTAAAATGTAAAACTTATCACTCTGGCACGAATCTTATTATACCAAAGCTTTAAAGCTGGATAAAATTCGGATTCTCGCGTTCTACTTAATATTTTGGCAGATTATCAACTTGGCAGTTGCATAAAGGAACATATTGGTAATGGAAATTGATTAAGATAACACATATTTCATTTGAAGGGACAAGTAGATAAAGGAGCTAAGTGACGTTTTTACGTGTTTGCATTTCCATTCATTGAAGGAGCTATATACAAAGGAAGATTTTTAAGTTATCTACCTAGCTATGAAGGAAAACATATATGAAAACAAAAAAATTATTTTTCTACATAACTTCCTCCTACATTCTCACAATTAGTTCAACGTGCCTCCAGTTGTCCTATACCTTTAGAAAAAAATTCATTTGTTTGGCTCCCTGTACTTCTTGTAGAAGAGCTTCATCCCACTCAAATCGTTTACCCCGTAAATGTTTTTTTAAATGTCTGAAGAAAAAAAAGTCGCCTCCGGGCTACACGGAGGGTGGGCAAGCTCTACAAAGCCGCACTCATTCAAAATGCCCTGCACGATGCGCGCCTTGTGAACCCAGCAGTTGTCATGAAGCAGCAATGTCTTTTCACGATGCGAGTTCGGCCGTTTTCGCAAGAGAGCCTTTTTTAAGTTCTTAATTGTGTTTCCATAAGCTTCAGCGTTTATTGTACGCGCTCTTTCCATGTATTCCTCAGAATCCCAGAAAACAGTTGCCATCAACTTTTTTCCCGAAAATTGTGTCTTAGCTTTATTTGGCTGTGAGGAGCCTTTGTGAACCTACGGCATCGATTCCTGTTTGCTAGGGGGTCCCAGTGATAGACCCACGTTTCGTCACCAGTAACAATTTTATTCAAAAAGTCACGGTCTTGCACCAAATCCTCCAAATTGTCTCGGAAAATTTGTTCCCTGCATTGTTTTTGCTCTGGTGTGAACAACTTTGGAATCCAGCGTGCAGACACTTTTGTCATCCCTAAGTCCTCATGCAACATTTTTAATGCAGTTGTTTCCGATATGTTGAGTTCTTTGGCAACCACGGAAACCTTTGTTCGGCGGTCTTGCAGCACCAATTCCTCAACCTTGCGAACAATTTCCGCCGTTTTCGCTTCCACTGGCCGGCCATATCTTGGATCGTCTTCAATTGAATCCCTCCCCCAACGAAACTGTTGACCAAAATTTAACGTGGTAATATGATGGCCCATCATTTCCATACACTGTAGACATCCTCTCGAAAATGATTTATGGGCCAATCCCTTGCTTTGTCAAAAACTTAATGACACTTCGATACTTCAGTTTCATTTCGCTAATGTTAGTGCACTAATTGCCGTGGCAAATTTGTACTACTTTACAGATTGACTTGCTATTTTGAAAACATCACTTTGAGTGTCTAACGCATACGCAATATTGTTTTCGGTCGCCTAGCAACCCGTTTTCATAGCTAGGTAGATAATTTAAAAATCTCCCCTCGTATAAAAGCAATATTTCCAACCTTCTAATCTGCAAAAATTATAGTATGGTGAACGGGTGAAATGTAACTTAAAAACCGAATAGTGCAGGTTAAATCTATTCTAATTTCTTTAAGTGAAAATAATCCTTACAAATAGTACAATTTGTCCTTATTGAGATACGTCTGGGGAAGTGTAAACGAAGGCCACAATATACATTTTAAACATTTTCAGCCAGAACTCGTTTATACAGAGTACTTCTGAAAAATAAACTCTATGAGTCAAGTCCATAAATTCGTAAACTTTAAATCATACTGAACAATCAATCATGATACATTTTACACACTGCTTAGGAATTATTCGATATTATAAGTGCCGAAAGATACTGAGAAAGCATGTGGATCTGGTAGAAAAGCCGTTACGTGGCTTTTGCCAACGTTCTTGATGACAACATGGAAAGAATTTTGTTTGCTCTTTCTGCTATTTCAACTTCTAGTCTCAAATTTTTGGTCTGCTACTTTAAATTTGCCCAATAGAGTAAGTTATACTTCTTTTGGAACAATTCATAATCAGAATCGTGGTTTTATGCTTAACAGTAGCTGTATTGCAATTAAGTGTTTCCTTGAGTTTGTCTTCTTCCTCTTGGATTGCAATTTCATCATCACAGTCGCAACTGCCATCAGATTCAAAATATCGAGTTTGATTGCCTCCATTACTGCTTGATTCAGATACAGGGTGTCCCAATAGTGCGGTAAAGTTCTTTTATAGCGTTATTATAATAGATACGAAAAAATTATAAAAGCACAATTGTTAAGCATCTCAAGGTGTATAACCCAAAATTATTTATAAATATATCTTCAAAGTTGATTTTTTATGTGAGGTTACATTACAAATGAAGTGTAATTCCACCGACAATGCAGCAAGACATGAAGCAAAGAATACGAGACGTGTTTTAAACTATTAAAGTTCATATGCTTCAAAATGTGCAACGATCTTTTGAAGAAAGACTACAACATTGTATTGATGTCAATGGATTTTGAAGATTTGTGCTCAAAATCTTCATTTGTTTTTTTTTATTTTTTGATATTATTTGTTAATGAGTTTCTGTTAGTACTAGTTATATTTAAATTAAATTAAATTTTATAATGTGTTTATAATTACTAAAGCCACACATAACAAAAAAGAGCACTTATTAATAATGATTCAAATTATGATGAAATCACAATCCATTTTAGTTTTTTTTAATAAAAGTATTTATACTATTTATATTCTTACGTGGTTACAAGTTTGCTTGCCATGGAGAACAAAAATTTTATTAAAAAAAATGTCAATCTGGCAAAACTTTGCGTTTATTGTGTGTAGTTCTAGTTCATCTTCATAAAATGCGCTTGAACTTAAGAGAAAAAATTGCAATAATATGATTGCAGATTTTGCTCGTGGTAGCTGAGAAATTTCTGCAGAGTTTAACTTACCCCACAAGTTCCAATTAGTCATGGAAATGCAACCGCCGTAAATACTATTTTCATTGAAACTGGCAGTGTTATCGAAATACATCAGAATGGCTAATCTCGTCGAATACACCCGCATTCTGAAGATAATGATATCTTGGCAGCAACTCGAGCAAATACATGCTTGGAGATTTAACGCCTCAACTGAACACGGATAAAGTTAGAAGGCTCAAGGTAATTTTCTGAGTAAAATTATGTTTAGTGATGAGGCTACATTTACCACTAATGGGGTGCTATCGGCTCAAAATTGTTGATACTTGGCTGCAGATAATCCTCATTGGATTATAAATTGTAAATATTGCAAATATTCACAGAATGTCAATGTCTGGTGTGAGGCCGACTCATTGGTTTTTTCTTTAATAAGTCGTTAAATACTGAATGTTTAGATAACTTCTTCTATAGGGAATTTTGGAAAAAAATTTGAAGATCTCTTAATGTTCGACAAGATATGAATTTGCAGATAGAAGGTGCATCAATCCACAATTACAGAATTGTTCGTGAATGGTTCAACGAACATTTTCCTGTACGCTAGATAGGAAGAAAACAGTCATTTTGAACTCTGGCCCTGTGCCTCAAATGCGAATTTTATCATAAAACTTGGTATTGTAGATCAAAATTTAATTCTATGCCACATTTCCTAATGACTTTTTTCGATATCTCAAACCCGAAACAAAATATCGACAATTGGTCCAGTTTGCGAGGTCGTAATAGGCTGGGTTTACAGTTCGCATTTAAGTTGGGTATCTCAAAACGTGCGGCTGTGCAAAAATTCAAACCTATACTCCTTAAAAGAGCAAAAGTATAGGTGTGTGTTCATCTTAAATGCGACACACTGTATAACTTAGGATTAAACAACTTTATTATCGATGTAAATTTTGTCTTTATGTATGCAGAACTGACATAAATTCTAAATATAATGAGATTATAGTCAAATAACTTATGTTAATGGAATGTGAGCCTGCAATATCGCAAGGATTCACACATACCAATGCAACTTGACTAATATTAAATTATTATAAGTTTTTGTTGTGAACGAATAAGTTCAAAGGTAAATATTTAATTAAAAATAATTATTAATTTTATTAAATACATAAATAAAAAGTTTACCTCGAGTAGGATTTGAACCTACGACCTGCCTTTTGCTAGAGTACCGCGCTAACCAACTGCGCCATCAAGGTTCAAGCCCCAATCGATGTAAATTTTGTCTTTATGTATGTAGAACTGATGTAAATTCTAAACATAATGAGATTACAATCAAATTACTTATATTAATGGAATGTGAGCCTGCAATATCGCAAGGATTCACACATACCAATGCAACTTGACTAATATTAATTTTTAATTACATATTTACTTTTGAGCTTATTTGTTGTTTAAGAAAATGAGGATTGTACTAAGAATTTCAATATGGGAAATTCAATCTATTCCCCTCTCCAATGCATCAATATTTCTTTTCGTTTTTTATTCATATTATGGTTCATCTCCTTGTCGATTTTTTTTCTCGTAAGTCGTAGATTTTCGTATACCATCCGGTTGCGGTTTGCGATGGTTATGCGACTAACATCAAATATTAAGGGCTCGATGTCATATTATTGAAAATCATCTTAAGAAAACTTGCATTGGATTGGTATTGACGTTTGAAAAGTAATTCTTGCACATTTGAAAAGGTCCAATATTGAATCTTCTACATATAACTGTTTACTCTGAGTATTAAAGTTGCAATATTTTTTATCAAGTATCTTAAAATGGCGATTTGTATTTCAAAAGTAAACTGATTGAATTAAAAAGTACAGAAGAATCTCGCAATATATTATCTATATTTTACATGTAAATTACTTGTTTTATACACTTATCAATTTCCAAAGACAATAAGAATAATAACGAAGGGTAGAAATTTTATCGATTTAAGGTAAAGCTAACATTGAAAACAACTTCATATTCAGTAGAGCTGTTAGAAAAAGAGCATATCTAGATGTTTTCTTTACAAAAAACTTTTGCTATAATAAAGCTTCTTGTTTAAACATGAGCACATATGACACGAAAGTATGCCAGTGTATTTTTATTAGTTTCTTTATAAACAAAAAAACAAGAGTTCTCAGCAAAAGCTTAATAACAGTGCTTATTATTGGACGTATCATGTTTACTTTGCGCTACTGTGCAACGATGTTACTACAAAACTAAAAGTTACAGAATTAATGAATTGGTTTTCTTTGAATGTGTTGTAATATTATACGGTTACAAAGGTTTGATACGACCTATTTTCGTTTTATCCAAAACATTTTTTGCATTTTCTGTGTGCATTTGGGCCGTAATTGATACTGGATTTTAGGACTTTTACACTACACTATGTTATCCTTGTGTTATCAGTTTGAGTATACATTATTTATATTCTCATCTGATCTAAGTATATTAAAGGAGTACCAAAGAAATCCTCCAAGACAGACATATTTTGCACGCTATTCAATGAAAGATTTACATATTACCGGTTGCAAGCACTAAGGAAATTGAAGTTTTCGTTTGTGACAGAGTTTCTAGTTATATCTTCTATTCTACATGTTCATACTTTATAGTAATTTATGTTTTAAATTATATTAATGATTAATAATTTAGGTTATTCAAACACTTATAAATTGATATGTAATTGATTTCTTTTTTGTTTCAGGTAAGGAAATATTACTATTTTGTTGTATTCGGTAAGTTTTAACAGATATAAGTCGAACGGGTGTAGAATAGGAAATGACGTAATCAGCGTTGGGGTGAAGGGTTAGGGGCTGGGGTAGGCGCGAGGGTGGGGTCTGCTTCTTTTCGGAGGGCATTTTCAACCCCTTGATGGCATTTTCACCCCTACTTAGAGCGATATTAAGAGCCTTTTCGACAGTCCAGCCCCTGGTGGGAAGGTAAATGCGCGCGTGGGGGTTGGTCACGTACCCAGATTATGAGTCAGACTTAAATTACACCGCCAGTTTGTGTTTAATTGAGTCATAATTAAATTTAGGCACCATTTTGTTTTTAATTGAATCATAATTAAATTCCACCGCCATTTTGTTTTTAATTATGAGTCTTAATTAAATTTAGGAGCCATTTTGTTTTTAATTATGAGTCATAATTATATTCCTCTGACGTTTTGTTTTTAATTATGAGTCATAATTAAATTTAGGCGCCATTTTGTTTTTAACTAGGAGTCATAATAAAATTTAGGCGCCATTTTGCTTTTAATTATGAGTCATAATTAAATTCCGCTGTCACTTTGTTTTTAATTATGAGTCATAATTAGATTCATCCGACATTTTGTTTTGGATTATGTGTCATAATGAAATTCCTCAGCCATTTTGTTTTTAATTATTAGTCATAATTAAATTGTGGTGCCATTTTGTTTTTGTCGGCCATTTTGTTTGTTGGCCATCTTGGGGACCATTTTTGTTTTGGGGGGGGGGGAATTAAAATAGTATTCTAGTAACCAAATCAGCCGGAGCATGTCAAACCAAATCATTCAATCTTGATCAAATGAAACAAATCAATTAATCAAATCAAATCAATAAAATCAATTAATCAAATGAATTAAGCGAATCAACATCAAACAAATCACGCCCGATCAAATCAAACAATCAGGTCAATCAAAATCAAATCAGTCAGAATCAAATCAATCTTTCATTTCAAAAATACTGACTTGAATTAAGTTACAACTTGTAAAAACCAATTTTAATTTAAAAAATACTGCTCTGATTTAAGTTACAGATTGCAAAAACCATCGTCCATATCAAAAATACTGACTTGAATTAAGCTACAACTTGTAAAAAATAACTCTCATTTCAAAAATACTGGTTTGGTTTAACTTACAGCATTCAAAAACCAATGCTCATTTCAAAAATACTGACTTGAATTAAGTTACAGTTTGTAAAACCATAGTTTATTTCAAAAATACTGACTTAAATTAAGCTACAACTTGTAAAAACTAACCTTCATTTCAAAAATACCAATTTGGTTTAACTTACAGCATGCAAAAACCAACGTTCATTTCAAAAATTATGATTTGATTTAAGCCACAGGTTGCAAAACCAACTTTCAGTTAAAAAATACCGGCTCGCACATGCACCCACGAACGCACGCACACGCACACGCACACGCACACTCACACGCAGACGCAGACGCAGACGCAGACGCAGACGCAGACACCGACACCGACCCGGACGCAGACGCGGACGCGGCATGGACACAGACACAGACACCGACACCGACACCAACACGGACACGGATACGGACACGGACGCGAACACGGACATAAATTTATTTAAATACAACACCCTGTATATTATTTTGCCGTTGGAAAGCTTATTCAGAAAATGTGTTTGCCTTATGTATCTCAACCCACTTCTGGGACATTAATGTTTCTTCGAAAATGTACACAGCAAATGAAAAAAAACGTAGGCGGCATGGCACAAGGAATCGGAAAAGTTGCTATTCGTTCCCATGGCAATGTATCTAATTATTCATTTGTATAATACTGTGACATTGGGTGACATTTTGTGCGTATTATATTTTTTAATGAGTGTTTTGTAACAAAAATAAAAAATAGTTCAAGTATCAATTAAAGATATTTATATCCTTGGAGAATGCTTCAAAGATTGGTTTCCTGGCATTCAGAGTGTACAGTGAGAGATTTCCTGAAAGAAAGCATCCAGATGCAAGATCATTCCAAAGACTGGTGAATAGATTTCAGGACTGGGACAATTTACGAGGAGCATGAAAAGATGAAGCCAGTGCTAAAGGAAGATAAAGAGTTTAACGTTGTCGCATCTGTTGCTGAAGACCTACATAGAAGTACAGCAAGTGATTATGTCAATCTTCCGTTAATAACAGTGTTTACTAAGAACAGGTTCTATCTATAGCGTGTGCAACTAAATAAATCAAGCACTTGAAAAAGAAAACTTCGAAAATAGGATACATTTGGAATATTATATTGTTCACCTTCACATTCCACAATGATGGTCATGTAAATAGGCATGATTTACCCGCCTATAGCGTTGTCAATCTACGTTTTATGAGAATTGTTTAGAACCAACGTAGGTGGAGTGTAACTGTATGGGGAGCAATACTTGGAAAGCCAATACTTCCCAGGCCGTTAGATCAGACGAAGATGTTCGAAGAGAAATTTTGGACACCCTGGATGACAACCATATATAGAAAAACTGTAAAAATGTAATAGTATATATATATATATATATATATATATATATATATATATATATATATATATATATATATATATATATATGGACCTGGATTTGATTTTGGAATACAGCGCCCTACACATCTAATATATCCATGACGGTGTGTGATATCCTTGTCCGTCATTAGCGGACAGGACAAGCAATCGATTATGGTCTAGAGACAATTAAGGCCCAAAACATTTCGTAACAGCTCCCGAGTGGTACAATAAAGACTCCGAGAATAACTTCGCCCCAGGACTTTTTTATTATGCTTATGCATATTGTTAGTAACTGAATTATTATCAGCTTATTAGTATTAGTTTGTAGTGGACTACTCAGGAGTTTTCTTTCTTTCCGGTCCTGGTCATTCTTCTTTTGTTTGTGTTGTGTTCCTGGTATCGTGTTGGTTACAATCATGGGTTTCGTGTTGGTTTATGTTAAGTAAAAGAAAATCGGGTTTTTATTGTGACTAGCGCAGATTAGCGAGCTTAGATGGTCTATTGGACAGGTTACGCTTGTAGTGGGTTGAAATGGAGCAGAAAAGGTGTTTGAAAGTCTGTACTCATACTGAGAAATTAGTCAAGTACGAGAATAGGACTTTCAGGAATTGATGTTCAATTTCGGCGTGGGCATGCACGGTTTTGTGATATCGAAATCGGCGATTGGTCTGTCGTGGGCGCTGATAAGTAGTGGGTACTAACGTGCAAAAACCTTTGACCGGTTATTCAATTTACGAAAATGGAAATAAAGATTGGTTGTTTTTTTATTGTGAGCATGTAATACTTATGTAAAATTATAAGGTTTGTTTTCAGTTTTTCTGACCTCGGGCAGTGAACTAAGAAGAAAGGTCAACGTTAAATGCATTGTAACTTGAAGCATCTCCGCCAAAAAGAGATAATGATAGGCTGAGGTGTGTTTGGATTGACACTTGAAAGCGTGAAACAGTGACAGTGACTATATATGGTTTACTTTTTTATGTGCATACAAAATTGCACAGTCGTTGGAAAATTTTCCCAAACGTCTAATAAATCTCAGTTTTGACGGAATGTTGGGAGTTACATACAATTTATGCTAACTGCCGGCTACTTTGGTAACGACAAATCTAATCTTTATAGAAAAATAAGTCACAGAAATTACTAATGTACTCTACGTATAAAATTATTCATCTGTAGTATCACTGTCTGAATTCACCAAAATTATTGGTGGTTCTACAGTTATATCTAGCATGTTTTCTCGAGACTACCACTCGGATATTATTTTTTGAGTATGCTACGTTGTCTTTTTCATCGTCATGTTTTATGCAACAACTCTACTGACATTTGGATTACTGTGACATTAGAGTAGCCGTCGTTACCTATTCGCTGATCGTAAATAGAATTTCAAATACTCCAAATATTTTCAATTTCATTGAATTAACTGTGGTATGGCGGTAATATAAGTATGTAGCGGTTACGTTCTTTAATTATGTTATTCACTAGATATTGCTGTTCATAGTTATATTGCTTAGCAAGGTTTAAATGATCTATCTTCAAATTTGTTTTGGGAAAACTTTTGAAGTTCTTTCACGAAGAAGACGCCACTTTTCTACTACACGTGAATGGTAAGCAGCTTTGTCCATAACAATTAAAGGTAGCTCCTGTAGGTGTAGTTACAGCTGATCTGTTAACCTCCTTTCATAATTTGTCGCGTATTCCCTATAAAACCATCTTCCCACGTGCAAGATTATAAACCATTCGAAGAATTATTTGAATTTTTACACTTTTTTGTGTACCAAGGCCTTCTTGGTGATCATTTAGCAAACATCCACTATGTGTGTAGAAATGCATCTGGTAGAAGCGATGACGAGGTCATGTGAAAATACTTTTGCTTTAAGTTACAAGCATGCAACATTCGCATTTTTGCGAAGCGTTTGCCTGTTTACTACGTGTCTAACCCACCACTTTACACAAAATACGTGAGCTCGGCTGAGAACTCAGTCAACCGGTAATTAACCGTAGATCACTTTGTTGGCGTGGTGAGTTTTCGGGTGTAGATAAACGGTAGATATATTTATGTTAGTGAGATAAGATGATAAGGAGAACAAGCAAGAACTGAGCGCCACAAGCTTTATAACCGTAAATTAGGTTTAATGAGAGATACCCCCGTAAAAATTAAACCGGGGAGCTATGAAAGTAAACACCAGTTCACGTAATAACCACGTTTTATTTATATTCCCGTTAAAGGACTAAACAAATGCATAAATATCTAATAACGTAAATGTAGGAACTAGTTATCGAACGCAAGTATGTACCACAATGGGTACAATTATTCCCTAACACAATATGAGGTATACCCCTAGCAAATATTGACGAGGGCAACCCGAAGAAAGTAAATGTTTATCTCAGAAGAAAACTATTAAATTATTACCAATTACTCTTAATTCTTATCGGATTCGTTGAAAGGTCTTTCACTGTTATGAACCTGAAAAGGAAAGTTCACATACAACAGAATAAGTGTAAATGAAAAGTTTGGTAATTAAACATGTATAACCCAAACAATTAGAATCAGGTCGCGTATACAGTGAACACTCCAACCCACAGTACAAAAGTAATTCTTAAATCTAAAAGAAAAATTCAAAGGACACAATATCCCGCTGTAAATTCCTAAAATAACAGAACAAGTTAGACTCATTAAATTCATATTAGAACGCGGACGATAGTTATCGACGAATAAGGGGACGAGGCAGTAAGGTTAATTTAATTCCCAGGTACATTGAATTACATAGGAGGACAAATATTCGTAATCGCAGAAAAGATATTAAACTATATACAGGTGTAAATATACGCGATCAAAGGTGTTCTATATGAAGTAATTTAACGCGGTGAGGTATTCATTCATAGAGAGAGAATGGCGACCCAGAACACATTGTAGGACGTTTTTCACCGAAATTTAGTTATAAAAGAAGTTACTATCACTTCTATAAATTGTTATTTTTTTGCTTTTTTTTTTCATAATTTAATAAAGTCATCTTATCACCTGTAGCGCCCCATAGTGGTACTTAGACAGACGAAACAGTTAACTCGATGAAGGCAGTTTTGAATCCGGCAGAAGTACGGCTAGTGTCCCATAGGTGTCAATTTAAGACGTTCTATAATGTAATTTCAATAAATTAATATCTAGCAGAATCAAAACTATTTGATACGGATTTGGGCGTCGATTTCCGCACGTTACAAATTATAATCTTTTTAGAATTTGAAAGTAATGTTATTCAATAATTTACGTGTGGTGGGCCGTGATGCTAGCAATTCCTTCGATTCTGTTTTTCTGAGTATTTCTAATTTAACCATTTCCTTCTCGACATACTTTTTGAATAAACTGTATCTCGTAATGTATTTCTTAGTATTCTTGGACAGGCCAAGATCATTGAGACATGAATTTGATGCGAAGTAATTAACAAAGAGGATGACTGTCAGCAGGATCAGATACTACAGCTCCGTCACGAGATGTTGTGGTAGGAGAGGAAGATGTACTATAGTTTTTACTGATAGCTTTAGCTAATGACCAAAATGTACGACTACCCAAAGCACATGAGATTAATTATTTGCATTTACGTTCTTCAAACATCTTTTTGGTCTTGGTAATGATTCTTTTGCAACTATTCCTTGCGGTAATATAGTCGGCGTGATTCTCGACACATTTACTTGATTTCCATTTGGTATCGTGTTGGTTACAATCATGGGTTTCGTGTTGGTTTATGTTAAGTAAAAGAAAATCGGGTTTTTATTGTGACTAGCGCAGATTAGCGAGCTTAGATGGTCTATTGGACAGGTTACGCTTGTAGTGGGTTGAAATGGAGCAGAAAAGGTGTTTGAAAGTCTGTACTCTTACTGAGAAATTAGTCAAGTACGAGAATAGGACTTTCAGGAATTGATGTTCAATTTCGGCGTGGGCATGCACGGTTTTGTGATATCGAAATCGGCGATTGGTCTGTCGTGGGCGCTGATAAGTAGTGGGTACTAACGTGCAAAACCTTTGACCGGTTATTCAATTTACGAAAATGGAAATAAAGATTGGTTGTTTTTTATTGTGAGCATGTAATACTTATGTAAAATTATAAGGTTTGTTTTCAGTTTTCTGACCTCGGGCAGTGAACTAAGAAGAAAGGTCAACGTTAAATGCATTGTAACTTGAAGCATCTCCGCCAAAAGAGATAATGATAGGCTGAGGTGTGTTTGGATTGACACTTGAAAGCGTGAAACAGTGACAGTGACTATATATGGTTTACTTTTTTATGTGCATACAAAATTGCACAGTCGTTGGAAAATTTTCCCAAACGTCTAATAAATCTCAGTTTTGACGGAATGTTGGGAGTTACATACAATTTATGCTAACTGCCGGCTACTTTGGTAACGACAAATCTAATCTTTATAGAAAAATAAGTCACAGAAATTACTAATGTACTCTACGTATAAAATTATTCATCTGTAGTATCACTGTCTGAATTCACCAAAATTATTGGTGGTTCTACAGTTAAATCAAGCATGTTTTCTCGAGACTACCACTCGGATATTATTTTTTGAGTATGCTACGTTGTCTTTTTCATCGTCATGTTTTATGCAACAACTCTACTGACATTTGGATTACCGTGACATTAGAGTAGCCGTCGTTACCTATTCGCTGATCGTAAATAGAATTTCAAATACTCCAAATATTTTCAATTTCATTGAATTAAATGTGGTATGGCGGTAATATAAGTATGTAGCGGTTACGTTCTTTAATTATGTTATTCACTAGATATTGCTGTTCATAGTTATATTGCTTAGCAAGGTTTAAATGATCTATCTTCAAATTTGTTTTGGGAAAACTTTTGAAGTTCTTTCACGAAGAAGACGCCACTTTTCTACTACACGTGAATGGTAAGCAGCTTTGTCCATAACAATTAAAGGTAGCTCCTGTAGGTGTAGTTACAGCTGATCTGTTAACCTCCTTTCATAATTTGTCGCGTATTCCCTATAAAACCATCTTCCCACGTGCAAGATTATAAACCATTCGAAGAATTATTTGAATTTTTACACTTTTTTGTGTACCAAGGCCTTCTTGGTGATCATTTAGCAAACATCCACTATGTGTGTAGAAATGCATCTGGTAGAAGCGATGACGAGGTCATGTGAAAATACTTTTGCTTTAAGTTACAAGCATGCAACATTCGCATTTTTGCGAAGCGTTTGCCTGTTTACTACGTGTCTAACCCACCACTTTACACAAAATACGTGAGCTCGGCTGAGAACTCAGTCAACCGGTAATTAACCGTAGATCACTTTGTTGGCGTGGTGAGTTTTCGTGTAGATAAACGGTAGATATATTTATGTTAGTGAGATAAGATGATAAGGAGAACAAGCAAGAACTGAGCGCCACAAGCTTTATAACCGTAAATTAGGTTTAATGAGAGATACCCCCGTAAAAATTAAACCGGGGAGCTATGAAAGTAAACACCAGTTCACGTAATAACCACGTTTTATTTATATTCCCGTTAAAGGACTAAACAAATGCATAAATATCTAATAACGTAAATGTAGGAACTAGTTATCGAACGCAAGTATGTACCACAATGGGTACAATTATTCCCTAACACAATATGAGGTATACCCCTAGCAAATATTGACGAGGGCAAATCGGGGAAAGTAAATATTTATCCCGAAAGTAAATTATTAAGTTATTACTAATTAGTCTTAATTCTTATCAGATTAGTTGAAACATCTTTTAGTGTTATGAACCTAAGAAAGTTCACATACAACAGAATAAGTGTAAATGAAAAGTTTGGTAATTAAACATGTATAACCCAAACAATTGAAGTCATGTCGCATATAAACTGAACACTCCAACCCACAGTACGAAAGTAATTCTTAAACCTAAAAGAAAAATTCAAGGGACACAGTATGCCGCTCTACATTTGTAAAATAACAGAACAAGTTAAACTAATTAAATTTATATTAGAACGCGGGGAATTGTTATCGACGAATAAGGGACGAGGCAGTAAGGTTAATTTAATTCCCAGGTACATTGAATTACATAGAAGGACAAATATTCGTAATCACAGAAAAGATAGTAAACTATATTGTAAATATACGCGATCAAAGGTGTTCTATGAAGTAATTGTAACGCGGTGAGGTTATTGTCATTTCATAGAACGTCATTAATGGTTGTACAGACATTGTAGGCTCATTATCTTCACGAATATTTGAATTGGTTATTAAAATTTGTTAATTTACACTTCTATTAAAATTAGTTATTTTTTGCTTTTTAAATGCATAATTTAATAAATCATCTTATCAGCCTGTACCATATAGTGATTCACGTTAGATTACACAAAATGTTTTAACTACGTTTGCAAGGCAGTTTTAATCCCATACGGCTAGTGTCCCAGTAGGCGTCAATTTAAGACATTCTATAATTAATAAATAAATTAAATCTAGCAGATATCATATATACTATCTGATACGGATATATGGGCGTCGATATATCCGCACGTATAATATTATAATATGTTTAGAATTTGAAAGTAATGGTGTCCGAATAAGTATACGTGTGAGGCTCGTGATTGCTAGCAATTCCTTCGATTCAGGTTTAGAGGTATTTCTAATTTAACCATTCCTTTCGACATACTTAGAATAAACTGTATCTCGAAATGTATTTTGATGTTCATAACTTGGACAGGCCAAGACTGCATTCGAAGACATGAATTTGATGCAAGTAATTAACAAAGAGGATGACTGTCAGCAGGATCAGATACTAGCCGTCACGAGATGTTGTGGTAGGAAGGAAGATGTACTATAGTTTTTACTGATAGCTTTAGCTAATGACCAAAATGTACGACTACCCAAAGCACATGAGATTAATTATTTGCATTTACGTTCTTCAAACATCTTTTTGGTCTTGGTAATGATTCTTTTGCAACTATTCCTTGCGGTAATATAGTCGGCGTGATTCTCGACACATTTACTTGATTTCCATTTGGTATAGAGTTTATGGTTTTGCGATAATGCATCAGTGCAAGCCCTATTAAACCATGGTTGGGAACGGGCATGACCTATGCAATTATGTTTTTTGAGAATATATAACTCCATACCCATCAGGATAACTTCAGTTATTGAAAGAGCGATGTTTGAAGAGGGGCACCGTTTAAAATACTCACGCCAATAGAAGGTTGCCAAGAAATCTCGCAGTTCACTCCAGTTAGCTGATTTAAAACACCACATAGTTCTATCTGTTTTTCGAGTAACAGTGGGATTGGGTACAGAGGAAGTTATTTGGATTAGGCAGTGGTTTCATTAACCAAGTGTGAAAAGGACTCTTGTTTATAGTTGTAAGGAATAGGTCCAGGAGATGTGGAGTATGGCTAAGGTTGTCAGGGATTCTGGTGGGCTCGGAGATCATTTGTGTGAGAGCATAGTATACAGCAAATGCTTCTGTACTAGGACCTGCGGGATTAGTGGTAGATGAAAATTGAAGCAAATTGGAGTTTTGGACATTAAAATCTCCCAGAATTGAGATATCGCAATACTGTGATAAGAAGTAGTCTGTTTTCGGACTAAGATAATCAAAAAGATATTGGAAGTTATTATCATTGGGAGACCTATACAAACAACAGTAAAATTTCACAAATTGGGAACCAGAATATTTGAACCAAACCACATCAAATTTGTTGTTTTTTAAAGTGGATATCTTCTTACAACCTACGTTGTCCTTGGTATACGCATATAGTCCGCCTTTATGGCGAAAGTTAGAGTGGATGCTGTATCTGGGAAATTGCAGGTCAGGAGAATCAGTGCTTTCAGGGGAGACTGGTGTTTCTGATAGAAACAGAATGTCTGGATGCATTTGTTCCAGGTGTAGGTGAACAAAATTAAGATTCGACCTGATGTATGTATGTTGCAGTAATGTATCCGAATGTTGGTACTTTCGATGACCGAACTCGCTTGAGTCCTGTCCTCCAGGGCATCCGAATGGGGCAGCATTTTATTCCTGGTAGATCTTTCTCTTCTTAGTCTTGACTTTGGCCACGCTTAGCTAGTGCGTGTTGGTGCGTACATGAGGAATAAAGGAGATAGTGAGCGGCAGCACTTACCGAACTTAGAAAATGGGAGCACCAATATTAAGGAGCCCATGATTGATAACACTTATTGCACTGTATTTTTAATTTTGAACAGTATAAGACACTGTTTAATTTGTTAACAATTTCTATAAAATTGTGTAGTAGTTTTGTCATTTCCAAAACGTCATTAAGGTTGTAAGCAGTGGAGGCTCATTATCTTCTACAATTTTTGAATTGGTTTTAAAATTTGTTAATTTAGACTTCATTAAAATTAGTTAACAGTTTTTAAATGCTAATTTGTAAACTTATTTTGAGCCTGAATATATGATTCACGTTATATTTACACAAAATGTTTTAATACGTTTGCAAATTATTTTCAACCCTTTTCAGTGGCGTAGTTTCATTCTTAAATAAATAAATAAATAAATAAATATATATATATATATATATATATATATATATATATATATATATATATATATGTTTAAGTATGAATGACACCCGGTGTCCGAATAAGAATACGGAACGGCTCTATTTCTACAATTGTCAGGTTTAGAGGTTTGGGAAAAAACCCTTATAAATAAAACAAGTAAGAAAAATGGTTCGAAATTATTTTGATGTTCATAACTCGGCGGCCGACTGCTTCGAAGAAAATTCATGCTATCTCGGAAAATTGGGTGATGAGCTATAACTTTGAAAATGTCATTTGAGAGCTTGGTGCATACCTCATCATTTTGCTTTGTTACATTTTTCCGCGTCTCTCATAATAAAGGAGGGGGAGTTCAATGCATTTTCCAATATTTACATTTTAATATCTCCTGAACCACTCAGCGGATTCGAATATTCTTAGTCTCGTTTGAAAGAGCAATTTGTAGTCTTTTGAAGAGCGTTTTTGTTGGAGCGTTTAGTTTTAAACATGTAAACTAGATGACGTTCTCTGCAGCGATTACACATTTTTGTGATTTTTGGAAAAAGCTAAGTTGCACGGTAATATTTATATAACAGACCGTTACGCGACTTAAAATTTAGTGAAAACCCTATCGCTCGATTTATACGAGAAAATGTGGTAAATTTGAATACTGCAATCGGAACTAGTTGCCTTTGCGAAGAAAACAAATTACATATCGATGGTACCCGACGTAATTTACGATTCGACTTTCTCCTCACTAAGTAACAATGTTAATACGTCGCGTCTTGTCTTTCTTTACACTTTATCTAGGCTTAAGGCTGGTTCAAAGCTTAGTTTTGAAGCGTGTTTAAGGCCAACTGGTCAACGAAACATCAGTAGTAACAATAAAAGAGAAGCACAAACATCTTAGGAGTACCTACATAAAGAAAGTTTAGCCAGAAATAGCTCACAGATTTTCAAAATGTCTTCCATCATTCTCGATGTATTTATTTAATCTAATTTCGGTGGTAAAAATCGCTATTTCAAATTCAGCCATGAACTAGTTTCCTAATGGCATTTCGTATTTCCATCATAATGGTTCTTGGTTTCTCTTGAAGCACCAGGTCTTTCAGTCTACGCCATACGTAGAAATCTAAACAAGTAAGACTCGCCGGCCAGGGAAGTAGACTTCCTCTTCCAATAACATGATTCGAATATTGCTCACATGAATGCCGACGTACGTTTAGGTCATAAGGTGCCGGACAACCATCAAGCTAGAACCACGAGTGCCTTGTTATTTTCAAGAACACGTCTTCTAAAAGTGGTAGAAGAAAACGTTCTTAAAATTTCAAGAATTAAGGGCTTGTTGAAAAAATGTGGACCTATAATTTTTCCTTCCAGCATTCCGCACCATACGTTCAAACTCCAGCGATTTTGATGTTCTACTTGCCACATCCAATGTGGATCTTGCTCGGACCAATAATGCATATCGTGCAAATTCACACCCCTTGTGCTACTGAAAGTGACTTCGTCCGTCCATAATATGCGTAACAGTAAATTTGGATTTTCCCGAATCATATTTAGGAGTCAGTGACAATGATTGAGTTTATATAATCAGTATGATTTAATTCCTGATGTAAAACAATGTGGCAGGGATGCACATGATTGTTTTGAAGAATCTCGTGGACAATTGTTTTTCAACTCCCAAGTGGTCGGAAATTTTTCTGGTGCTTAAGATGAGATCGTATTGCACTTAGGCAATACGATCAATAATAATATTTTCCTCGGTGCGTGTTTTACGAACCCCTGCATGCTTGAATCGGTCGCACGTTGCCAGTTTCCCATGATCGCCTCGCCAATCTTGAAAACACTTCTCGAGAAAAATGTCTTCTTTTCATTGCCTATTGTTGCGCAATTGCAGCATTTTCGAAGCATTGAAAATAAATGCGCAACATATCATACGCTTCCGCATTAGTAAATGGCATATTCTAAAAAAATGGATTAAAAACACATAAAAGACACAAAAACTCTGAGAAGTGACTTTTGACAATTGTCAAAAATTGTTTAAAACAAAACTCTCCAACAAAAAACCATTCAAAAGACTATAAATTGCCCTTTCATACGACACTAAGAATATTCGAACTCGTGTAGTGGTTCAGGAGATATTAAAATGTAAATATTGGGAAGTGCATTGGCCTCCCCCCTTCATTATGAGAGATACGGAAAAATGTCGCAAAGAGAAATGATGCGGTATCACCCAAGCTCTTAAATGATATTTACAAAATGATATAGCTCATCGCCAAATTTTCCGAGATAGCTGGGATTTTGTTTCTTCGTAGCAGTTACGCCCCCCTATCAGTCGAGTTACGAACAAAATAATTGCCAGCCATTTTTCTTACTTGGTTTACTTATAAGATTTTTTTCTCAAACCTCTAGGCCTTACCATTGTCGAGATAGAGCTGCTCCGTATCCTTATCCAGACACCAGATATACATATCCGCGTTGCTCTTCTGGTCTCCAAAAGACCGTTTGTTGCAAAACGACGTTTCTGAAAAGTCTCATTTGCCATCCTCAGGTTGGTAACTGTCTGCTCCTGCTTCGAGTTACTCGAACTCGAAGTTTCTCAGTTCGAGTTCGTTTTTCAACAAACGGTCTTTTGGAGATCAGAAGAGCTACGCGGATCAACACCCGAGAAACCAGCAGTACATATACCGGGTGTCCAAAGCGTCACGCGACGGAAGATTGTGACTTCGCTGTTGATTTTTCTTTAAAATCATTTATACAAAAGTTATATGGTTCCTATATGTGCACAACTTAGAAATATTTTAGCACCTACAGGGTGATTCGTAAAAGTACTGGAGGTTTCAACTTTTTTATTTTTAATGGAACACCCTGTATAGCATTATATTTTTGCATAGCCTAATGAATAAGCTTTTCAACGATGTAAAATTGTACAATATAAAATGCAACGTTGCCAAGTTATTTAACAAAAATGTATTTTTTTCCTGAATGTAAGGTTAGTAATAAAAATTAAGTCTTGGTTTATTATCTCAGTTGAGGCAAACTAGTTCAGGGATATAATTAAGCTAGGTATAGGGTTTGAAAAGATGTAAACGTTTTATTGATATATTGAATAGGATAGAAAAGGCTCCGTGTGAAACTTTAGCATGTTCAACGTACATCAATTCTCTTATTTCAAATGGAACACCCTGCATATTTTAATATGGGCGAATAGTACTCTTAAAGAACTAACTTTTACCTAAATACATTGATAGTTTTTAAAATATTTCCATTTTTTTAATTGGATATATATATATATATATATATATATATATATATATATATATATATATATATATATATATATATATTTCTGTTGTGAGATTCATGTTTATATACGAATATTGTTTACTAATTCAGTGTATATTACTATATTACACTAATTTAATAACAAACATAAAAGTTTCTCTCCAAATGAACTTAATAGTCAATAAAAATAAAATAATTCACAATTCAGGATAACAAAAACAAATATTTTTTTACTTTGCCGAGAAATGTTTATGAATGGCTACCTTAAATTGACATAAGTCAAAGTTTGGAGGAAAATAGGAACTGGGTTGTGCAATCCACAATTTGGTCGCCTTCTGCAAAAATGTAGACTGCGCCCGTTTAGTGTGACAAGATGGTGTGAATGGACAAACCGAGTGTTCCTAGCGAAGATGGTCTGCGAACGTATTAAGGATTGTATTTCGGAGGCACACTTCCCATGGTAATAGCGATAGAACAAGGAAAGAACCGAAACCATTCTTCTATGCTCAAGAGACTGTACAGGGTGTCCTATTTTCGATGTAATTGGGAGGTTTTTAGGTATTTCTCAAATAGATAGAGTAAAATCATGGTCGGGACCCTTGGACCGATTTTTGAAACAAATTGAATAATCTAAAGAACATTTCAATATCTCGACTCGTTTGGGAACTATAGGGTGTTTTTCGTTTTATGCCGTTTTCTTTAAAATCCTGTAACTTTTTTGTTTGTGAATATTTAAAATTTTGGTAAAATCATCTTTTGTGCCTTTTTTTATGTGCAATTTAGTGGTGTACTCGATTTTTTTCTAACTTAATTTGTTTCCGAGTTACAGATCAAAGTTGCATTTTTTTAAATGGTAACCGTAGTTGGCTATGACTCCATTAATTAGAGATTTCTTTTAGCTTTCTGAAAATATATAGTTTCATATATTTATCTCGGTAAATAAGAAAATTATAAACGATTTTTTGAAAAACACCTCTTGATCAAATCACTTATGTATAGTATAGTTTCATATATTCAAAAGGAAGTATATTACTATGCGCAGAACTTATTTTAAAACTATATAAAAATGTCCTCATAGTATTTTATGCCATATTAAAAACTTATTCATTTAGAAAAAAATAACATTTTGTTTCATAACAGTTTTTTCTTATTGTAGGTATTGTTCAAACTGATGTCCATTATGATGTAAACAAACTTCACATCGGCGCGAAATACACTCAATTGCCTTAATGAAATGAATAGATGTATGCCTTAAATCTTCAAATGGTGCCCTGGTTGAATTGACCAATTGTTCGTATGTTTCGTGGCAAGTATGATGTATTTTATTTTTTAAAAATCCCCACATAAAGAAATCCAGTATTGAAAGATCTGGAGATCTTACTGGCCACTTAATGGGTCCGTTATTGCCAATCCATTGATTGTTAAAGTTTAGGTTTAAGTAATCTCGGACTAAAACAGTATTATGACTAGGTGCACCATCTTGTTGAAAATAAACATTTACCCTCTGCGCTAATGGAATTTCATCTAGCAGTTGTGGAAGACAAACTCGTAATATGACTCTCATCAGACCAAATGATATTGCGCCCAAAATTCCTATTTTGTCTAATCTGTTCTAAATACCAATTACACAAAATAATTCGCCGTTCTAAGTCACCATCATTAAGGTGCTGAATTACTCTTTTTTTGTACGGAGTATAATTATATTTTTTTAAGATTTTTTGTACTCTTGATTTAGATACGCCAACTTCTGTTTCTATTTGTCGGCAGGAGGTAGGATTTTCTTCAACTCTTGCTAAAACAGTTATTTCGTCGTCTTGTTGGTTCATTTTTGCATAATTTTTGATCCTCGGCTTCTCGAAAGATCCAGAAGTTAATAGATGTTCTTTTAATCTGGCGAATATATTCTTGTTGGGATGTCTTCGTTCAGGGAATCTTCAATAAAGTAGCTTTATTATTTTGCGTTTTTATAAATACTAGCATTATTAAAGTATTAAACGCACAACCTACCTATTAAAATATACCTCTGCAGCTTGGTCTGCATTAAAATTACACTGATAGTATATGTCAATCATATCTAACTTTTCAAAATTTTCATACTTCGCATTATTGACAGCCATCACAAAAAAGTTATTAACTTGAATAATTAATTATTTAAGCAAAGTTTTGAAACAATAAATCTAATCACATTTACGTTTCCACCATTTATTTATATAAAACAACTGCGTGAAATGTCAAATAACTAGCAACGAATGCGCGCAGTAAAGAAAGGTTCATAGATGTCTTGATTAAGAGGTATTTTTCAAAAAATCGTTTATAATTTTCTTATTTACCGAGATAAATATATGAAACTATATATTTTCAGAAAGCTAAAAGAAATCTCTAATTAATGGAGTCATAGCCAACTACGGTTACCATTAAAAAAATGCAACTTTGATCTGCAACTCGGAAACAAATTAAGTTAGAAAAAAATCGAGTACGCCACTAAATTGCACATAAAAAAAGGCACAAAAGATGTTTTTACCAAAATTTTAAATATTCACAAACAAAAAAGTTACGGGATTTTAAAGAAAACGGCATCAAACGAAAAACACCCTATATTTCCCAAACGAGTCGAGATATTGAAATGTTCGTTAGATTATTAAATTTGTTTCAAAAATCGGTCCAAGGGTCCCGACCATGATTTTACTCTATCTATTTGGGAAATACCTAAAACCTCCCAATCACATCGAAAATAGGACACCCTGTACATCAGAAGTCAGAGACCCGTCTCTGACTTCTGACCTGCAGTCAGCCTTATAGCTCTTTTTTGGATGTGGTTTATCATATCAAGGGCGTATTGGGGAGCACTAACCCAGAGGTGGGAATTGAATTCCAGATGAGGTCGAATTTGAGCCTTATACCGTAAAAAGAGTTGTTGCGATGTGAAGTACTGTTTAGATCTGTATAGAAAGCCCAGTTTACGGGCAGCTGTTTTGTTAGCTGACTAAAGGTGGTCAACCCATGAAAGGTTCGATAATACGGACATCCTTAACATATAAATAGAGATTGAAAACTTGAGATCTAAGCCATTCAGGCTGCCATTTTCACCTTAGCGTCCTGACTAGATTTATTGTAGTGAGAAAAACTACAATATAGAGTGCTGTCGGCTGCAAAGCAATGAATCGGATTAGTTGTTGAGGAAATGAGGTCATTTATGTATAGCAGGGAATGTGTGGGAGCTATCACTGATCCTTGGGGTACGCTCGCGTTAATAGTAGTTTCTTTCGAAAAGAAGCCATCGACAACAAGGCGTATACATTTTTTGCCAAGAAAGCTGGCTATCAAATTGATGAGCGTATAGGATAAGCCGAACTAAGTGAATAAATGTAGTCAAAAAACTGTTTCACTTCACATGGAAATTTCATACATGTAACATACATCAAATAGAAAACCAATTACGATAGATGAGGACATGTATAAGCGACAGGAAGACGTCAGTTATAATTACTAAACACCTATTTTCACGTACTTGATTGAAATCACATCAAAGCCTTTCTCTGTTAATGATGTACATATGCGTTGTTTCAGTTCACGCTTTCCTTTTATGCATGTAATGTGCGATTCTATATGCACGTAGAAATCAGTAAAACATTTAGTGTCACTCGTTTAAGTGGACGTGTTCCATATCGAGCTAAACATTCCTTACCCTGTTTTTCGCGCAGGCACGCCAATAACGTGGAGCGTTCTCCTTGCTTCACCGCTCGCGGTAAAAAAAAACTGAATACAAATATTCTAACCCACATACCATGTGAACGACGAACATATACACTCATGAATAGTATTAATATAAATGCTAATTTATTTTCGAAACATATTTTTGAATCTCTATTATAAGAATTTTGCATTATGCTACGAATAATCCCTGATCTCTGTAGTATCAAGAGAGACACGTTGTAGTACCTTTTACACTATCCATTGGGAACAATAACACTATAAAGTAAGGGGATAAATTATATCTTACGCACTAACCCTTGCTTGTTAGCCTAACTTTGATATCTATGATAAAGTTCTGCATGTACAACATTTGATGTGCGTGTCGACATTTTCATTTAAAATACCATTATAGTAAATACACACAATGCTTGGAGAATTAACGGTTTATTTCAATAATTGCACAATATCCTCATACGATGTTATTAATCTACATGCAGTGTACAAAAATAAAATATGCATGTTATTGCAAAATTGGCTTTCATCATTGTGTGCTTTCTATCAAAAAAATTTTCTTACCTGCTTACTCAAATTAAATTTTTCATTTTTAAATTAAATGTCGAAAGCATAAAGTATTGATATCGATTTAAATACATCTTGTGCGAATATTTCAATTCGAAATAAACTCTGCAATTTCCATTCACGTAGTAATTGTCAGTCAACGTCTAACATTTTAGTAGGCGGTTAAAAAAATGTGTTAATAAGTTTCAGAAGCAGAAAGTTCGTTAGAGAAGAAAAATAAGTAATAGCCCAATTTCATTTAAATTACAAAAATGGTCGGAACGAATACTTGAAAAGTTGCGATTACGAGAGACGAAAATTGTTGAATGCAAATTACTATGTAAGATGATTGCGGACATAAAATTAGAAAAAATTCATACAAACTTATCTGTTACAGTACAAAACTTCTGCAAATGCACGACAACGTATTTGATATGATGCAAGAGAAATAGGTCATCGTATATAGGTCAAACTTTCTTGCTTTCTTACTGAAATTACTTTTGTTGGAAAGAACTTTGTGTATATAGAGATACAATAACCGCTCGTTAATTATTACATAAGTTTAATATTGTTAATTTTTTATCGAGGTAAAATATGATTATCGAATTTTTTTAATATTAAAGCTTCAGTTTCACTTTCCTCTCGTTATAGTTGCGGTGAGATTTCCCAAACCTCACGTTGCCGCTTCTATATTAATAATTTTCGGCTTCATAGGCGCAAGTAAACATTTGGGGCGAATGCGTGTGTTACCGTCATCGACCCAATAATGCAATGGGTCAGTAGTATCCGAGTTTGTTTGGTGAAGAGTCAATATAAAAGAGCTTTGAATCTTTTCCGAAACTCCCACTCTAGTGCCAAATCGATTTGATCTGTTCTCTGCGGTTTTCCAGCTGCAGGTAACTCCAATTAATATGATTTATACGACATCTCGAATATACGTCCTATAACAAACAATGTAATTAGCGTGGGTTGTATGGTTTAATCATCCGCAGGAGACTACTTTAATGCCTCTAACATCATCCATCGCGCTTATATTTATGGTCTTAAATAATTTCGAAGAGAAAAATCTGCGTGAAAATGTGGATGCGTAGAGTATGTCTCCAAGCAACGGACGCGCGCCGTTTCAGGGTCTGCGCGATTCCAGCACCCCCGGCATTTCTCATTCGTGTTTCACAAATTCGGTAGTTTCAGTATGCTGTAATACAGCGAACGGAATGGTTGAGTTTCTTTTCGTATAATTTTTTTCAGATATAAACTACTTGTTACGTTTTATGAAGTGTTAAAGTGTAGTGACTTTAACAAATATAATAAAGTGCCTAAGACCTGGATCCTTACGGGACCGGCGGATGGGTCCCCCAACCGCACTCACATCATGGGGCGGTGGGAGGGCCTGTATATTGGTGCGATAGACCTGGAAGATCATCAGATCCTGTAACACCTATTGGTGGTCCTGTTTTACGTCAAGTGGATAGTCCTTTTCATGCTACTTGTCCTGTTCATAGCCCTTTTCGATTTCGTTACGTCAACGGAGGGCCTGATTATTATTCACATCATCAGGTGATTTACTGTTAATCAAATTTAAGGTTTAAAGCTATCCAACAAAAGTGCGGTGTTGACGTACTAACTGGGTTAAACGTAAAGTTAGTCTGATCTATGTGTACAGTAAGTACTCATAGAAAATAAATAAACACTCAGTGTTGAGTTTGTTTAATTTTATTATAAATTATCTACTTTTATACACACATTCCTATAAAATTCTCCAAATTTTAATTTCAAACGTTAAATATTTAATCTTGCACATACCAAAGCAACAATTTTGCGTGCTTTCTGAGTAGAGTCACTTAATATATAAATTTTGGTGCAAAAAATATTGAAATTAAAATCCCTAACGCAGCCTTACAACTGCAATATGTCAAGAACAACGAAAAATTAATTAAATTTATTCTCATTTATAATTTTTATGTTTTTTCTTAATTTCAAGAAGCTTCGAGCGTAGCATTCATTACGCCCTGCTGTAATGTAAAACGTCAAAATAAACTCGACTTATTAATTTCCTTTTCTACGCAGAGTAATTTAGAATGCACTTCTCGTATCGTTTATAAAAAATAACTTGCGTTACTTACCTTCTTATACCTTCTTAAAAACACAATTTTCTTGCTTAATTACCGTGTTTAACATTTCTTAATTGTTTTAACATTACTCCTTTTGATGATTATAAAATTTTACATTTTCGTGGGATTCGAGTGAATTATTAATTTTGGGTCAGAGATTTTTGGGATTTAATGCGAACATTAAGTTTTTATTACGACCTACCATAAAGTACAATATTTATTACTCTTAATTTATTTACTTTGTGTCACTTTATGTAGTGGTCGTTCCAAATATTAAAAAAAAGATAAAGAACATCTTATTACTATTAGAAAATAATAAATATAACATATTAGATGACATAATGCTATTTGTAAATAAAGACGAAATTAATGTTTAAATGAGAAAGTTACACTTTACTTTTTATTAATGGTTATCTCTTCTGTATTTGTTTTTACGCGATGAAAATTTAGTCAAATTGTTTATTTTTTAATTTTCATCCGCTTTATCTCATAAATCGTTTTATAAATGCTATCCTTTTACTAAAACACGAATTAATAGATAAAACATCAGAGGTTGGATTCCGTATTTAAAATTCATTTTTCTAATTTATTAAATACCAAACCTTTCGTTGATTCCGATTTCCCCCAAACATGAATAATAAGTGTCTTTCTCTACTACACCTAAAGAAGTTGGGTTCATAATATTTAAATTAAATAAGATATATTCCTCAGAATTAGACAATATTCTAGTCTTTGTTCTTATAGAATCTCAGAGGTTATGTTCGTACATAATCAATTGTTAAAAAATAGTTATTTGTATCACTATGCGAAAAATGACAGTTTTGTGAACTTGAGCGGAATTATGGGCCGAGGTCCTCATGTGAGAATACTAGCAAAAATAGTTTTTGGACGTGTGATACACAAATTTTTCTACTACCATTCCTTATTAATTCATAAAAATTGTTTCCGTATACCATCATATTTTAAGTTACGTTGGCAACACTGAATCAGTGGTGCCAAGCTAGAAATTTTAACATTTGTCTAGGCTAGAAACAATGAGTTTCTAGACTGTTTTGGAGGTTGAGAAGTCAATGTTGCCGGACGGAAGCACAACAAAATTACTTTAGATATAATAGTATACAAAAATACCTGTATTAGTTAATGTTACGAAATTATTTGAAAGTACGGTGTGTCCCATTTTGGTTTAAAGTGTAGAGTATCTCGCTTGCGAGCAAAGGTAGAAACATTCAGTTTTCGCGACCCTGTTCTAGTTTTTCGTGGAACCAAAGATGCCACAAACAGAATTGTCATATTATTATAAGTTTTTGTTATGAACGTATAAACGTTCAAAGGTATTCAAAAATTGTCATAGTCCTATTAGTATTTGAGATACAGGGCGAAATTCAAAATTCGCAAATTTTAAGTACCTCTTTACCATGTAATTTATCGAAATGGTGGAAAGTGGGTTTTATACCAAATTTTCCGTTGAATTTAGTAGCGTGCATAGTTTTCTCCACAAAAAGTCACTTTCTTCGCAATAAACCAAAGTTTTGTTTTTTTAAACGAAACACCCTGTACATATATTTTTTTATTATATAATAGAGCTTATTCTCAGCTTTCAAAAAAAATATATTTTGTGGCACTTCTGTTGCATTATTAACCTCAAAAATGAATGTTACGTTAATTTAACATTTTGATGATATAGTTGGCCATGAAAACACAAGGTTAAGGGTTAGGAAGTTTTATCCAGAAACACAAAATCAAAAACTAAACATAATACCTCCAACTTTACAAGTTTAATATAAATTACTAAAAGAGATGTTCGAACTGATGACCATTCTGTCTTATACATGCTTCACACACTCTTCCAATTTGTTCTATACCATTAAGCACAATAATAGGGTGATCTTGTAAATGTCTGAAAGCTTCTCTTACTGCATTTGTCAAACGTTCAATGTTATCATACTGAGCTTGGTATATTTTATTTTGTAAGTAACCCATAAAAATAAATCTAAGACTGACAAGTCCGGAGACCTAGGAGGCCATCTTATCGGCCCATTTGTGCCAATCCATCTATTACCAAAATTGTTTTCCAAAAACGGGCGTATAATTTTCGCATTGTGAGATGGGGCTCCATCCTGTTGGAAATGAATTTGGTTCAAGCAAGCTAAAGGAATGTCATCTAACAATTCAGGCACAACAATTTCTAAAATGCCCAAATATCTAGGAGCGGAAAAATTCCCTTCAAAAATGTAAAATTTTATTTTTGATCCTAATATAAAGCAAGAAACGTTTAGTCCAAATCATCCTGGTTGTCTTTGAGGGAATATTTGGGATTGATTTTCTTGATACCAGAATCTGCTATTGTGCCTGTTTAAAACACCTGAATTGCTAAAATGTGTCTTGTCTGACCATATGACATTCTTCCCGAGTTGGGTACTATATTTAATATGTTTAAGTACCAATTGCAAAATATTAACAAGCCTAAATTTATATGGTTTATGGTGGCGAAGTATTTTTGGATTCTTGTTTTGGAAACTCCAATACTACTTTCTATAGTTCTGCAAGATCTTACAGGATTAGCCTCCACACTGCCTAAAACGGTAACCTGGTCATTTTCTCGATTTTCTTTATATTTTTTGTCCTGGATTTATGAAATGATCCATAATTAATTAATTTTTTTTTTTAATCTATAAAACGTAAAGTTACTTAATAATCAAAATTAATACTAAGGAAACTGCATTTACCTGTTAAAATACAAATTTAATGCTGCGTCGGCCAAAGTAAATCAACATATATTTTTAAAGTTTTCAAAATTTTGAGTTTCTGCCATATTTTGCATAATGAACAAACAATACTATTGTTATATGAAAATGTAAACTTTCACCATTAACACTCATAATAAAATACTTATCTTTTTTGGGATTTTTTAATGGTGTACTTTAAATTATACAATCTAAACGTTTCGATAACACTTACAGTTATCTTCGTCAGTAGTAATGTTGGTTAAAAATTGTTAAAGATGTAGTAAACAATTTTGTCAAATTTGAAAAATTCAAAGATAAACATAAGCCTGCTATTAGTATAACAGTTTGTGAAACATAAAGCCAACTATAAATTTTTTTAGTAAACAATAACTAGGTCATAAAATTAAATATTATTAAACTGCCTCAAAGATGACAAACCAGAACACTCTCTACGACGAAAGCTAACAATGAAATTTGCCAGCCAAAAAACACATTTAACAAAATTTAATCGAGTTATGATGTAAGTGTAAAGTTGTGAAAAACTTCAATTTTAAAATGATAGAAGCATTCACAAATCCAAACATTACATCAAATAAAATAACCCAGTTAAATCTAACAAAGAGATATCTTTATCAATAATTGGAAGTGTTATTAACAATGAAAAGCACAATGCAGAACGTTCTTTGTAATTTTTAATTTCAATTTAATTTCAACTACTTATGTTAAATTATAGTGCTGTGGAAATTTAACATATAATTGGTAAAGCATTTGCTTCAATGTCTAGGAAAACACAGCAAAAAACTAGACATACCAAAAGTTGAAAACAAATTAAAATCAAGTCGTATCATTATGCTCTTTTTTAATTATAAGATGCCAAAACCTATTTAAACGGAGATTTTCTTCTTGTCTATTAAAATTATTCGGGTGTTTATATATTTCAATAGCTTCACGTTGCAAACGAACATAATAATGGTTTGTCTTGACAATATTTCCATATTGTCAAATTGAATGTCATGATTTAGATTATTCAGGGCATGGTCAGCCACAGCAGACCTCTCTGGTTGACCCAATCTACAAAATCTCATATGTTCTTTGCGTCTTGTATCAAAGCTACGTTTTGTGGTCCCGATGTATACTTTTCCACATGAACAAGATAACTTATACACTCCGGAAGATGATAAAGGGTTTGACATATCTTTAGGTGATCTTAAATGTTCTTTAATTTTTCTTGTAGGTTTAAAAATAGTCCTAATGCCATATTTGATTAGGATTTTTTCAATTCTATTTGTAACATTAGCTATAAAAGGAAGAAAAGCATTACCAAGATTAAGAACTGGTTTTTCTTTAAGGTTACACCTAGAAGGTGTAATAACATTATTAATATCTGTAAGTGAATATCCATTATCTTGTAAGGATTTTCTTAAATATTTATATTCATCATTCAAAAATTCAGGGTCACAAATTCGTTTTGCTCGATCTACTAAAGATTTAATTACACTAATTTTTTGACGTGGATGTTGGTTGGATAATTTATGAAGGTATCTATCAGTGTGTGTCGGCTTTCTGTAAACCTTAAAAGATAGTGAATTATTATTTTTAGATATTAATATGTCAAGAAATGGTAAACTTCAATTAGTTTCTTTTTCCATGGTAAACTGAATACTAGGATGTATATCATTTATAAAAACCAAAAACTCATGCAGTGCTTCTTCTCCATGTCTCCAAATAACAAATGTGTCATCTACATATCTATACCAAACTGAAGGTTTTTTAGGTGTATTTTGTAACGTTAATGTTTCAAATTTTTCCATATAAAAATTAGCTATAACAGGACTAAAGGGACTACCCATTGCTACACCTTCAATCTGTTCATAAAATTTACTATTCCACTGAAAATAAGTTGTAGTAAGACAGTGCTGAAAAAGAATGGTTATGTCCTTTGGAAAAAGATGATCTATGTATTCAATAGTTTCTTTTAGAGGTACTTTTGTAAAAGTGAAATAACATCAAAACTAACCATTATATCACCCTCTTCAATTTTGAAACTATGCATTTTTTCAACAAAGTCGGCAGAATTTTTAGTGTAATGGGGTGTTTTTCCTATATGAGGTTGTAATAACAATGTAAGATGTTTTGCAAGGTTATATGTAGGAGAACCAATTGCACTAACAATAGGCCTTAAAGGAATATTAGGTTTATGAATTTTTGGTAAACCATATAGTTTTGGTGAAATAGCTTCAGAGTTAGATAGTTTCTTCTTTATTTCTTCAGGAATAGATGATAATTTAATCAGCTCTTTAGTTTTTAAAAGAAACTTTTTTGTTGGATCTTTTTGTATTTCACGATAAGTTTCTGGTCCCAACAATTGCTCTATCTTAGTGTTATAATCGTTCATATTTAATATAACAGTTGCATTACCTTTATCTGATTTTAATATTATAATACTTTCATTGCGTTTATGATCAAGTAAAGCATGTCGTTGACGAAAGGATAAGTTGCTCTTTGGAGGTTTTGTTTTACGTAATATGTTAACGGTGTTATATCTAACTTCATTAGCAGCATCAAAAGGTAATAATCTAATGGAGTTTTCGATGTTGGAGATTATATCTTCAAAAGGTATTACTCTTGGTGTTATCGCAAAATTTCCTCCTTTAGAAAGCGCTTCAATAGCATAATCTGAAACAACATTATCAGAAAGGTTTATAACTGTTTTTTTTGTTGTACAAAAATGATTTTAATCAGATTTGACAGGTTAATTACGGTTAGAATGAGACTAGACCCAGCCTACTTACAAATTTAAATATATCTTATAAGTCTTATTGGCATTAATATTTTTTTCTGAAGCTTTAAGATGCATTTTACTCAATTAAATAAAAAATGGCCAGTATGAATATGTTTGAAAAACGATTGTACCTAATTTGCATATTTTTTTGTTATTATTTTTGCATTTCTGCGTTTATACTGAGTTTATAGGTTTCAAGGCCAACTATATCATCAAAATATTAAATTAATGTAATATTCATTTTTGCGTTAATAATGCAAACGAAGTGCCACACAATATATATTTTTTGAAAGCTGAGAGTAAGCTATATTATACAGGGACCGCCATAAAGTTGGACACATGTGGGAAAAATTGTTATTATTGAAATTTCTGAAAAACTCTACTGGCCGTTCGTTTCTGCATGTCTGACAACCAAAAAATTCATTGTGATATTTGTTACCTGACCATCGATTTGGATGTTATGCCGCAAAATGGGTCAAATTGACAAGATATCGAAAAATTGTATTAAGAAAATGTATTTACAATATGACAAAGAGCCCATATACCAATTTTCAATCAAATCAGAAAAAAAATAAAAATAAAACAAATAAATAAATAAATAAAAAAATAAAAAAAAAATTTATTCTCTACTTTTATTACTAAATATCATAAAATCTCGTTTTACCTCGAAATAGTTTTAATAACATAAATTACATAATTTTGGGTATTTTATAAGCCGAAATATTTGATTTTTCGAAAGCCAATTTATTAAATTCAAAAATATCGCTAATTTCAAATGTACTAATCAATATTAAATTTAATTAGAATAAATAATGTGTTGTTAAGTTTTAATTACAAATATTAGTTCGTTTGCATTTTATTTTCCTCAGCTCATGCGCTTCAATATACAGGGCATGAACACAACCAGGGACGCAGCCAAATCGTATTTTCTATATTTTCCTCTCACAAATTGTCTATTTTACAAATATTTGATTACTGTTGACCTAAAATGATGTAATTTATGTTACTAAAACTATTTCCAGGCAAAACAAAATTTTATGATGTTTCGTAATAAAAGCAGAGGGGAATAAATGTTTTTTTTTTCTGATTTAGTTATATGGGGGTATATGGGGTCTTTGTTGCATTCTAAATACATTTTCTTAATACAATTTTTCGATATCTTGTCAATTTGACCCATTTTTCGGCATCAAGATTAACATTTTTCAAAATTCCCGCCAAATCCTTGGTCACGTGACAAATGTCACAATGGATGTTTTAGTTTTCAGACATGCAGAAACGAACCGCCAATAGAGTTTTTCAGAAATTTCAATAATAAACATTTTTTCCCATATGTGTCCAACTTTATGGCGGTCCCTGTATAATAAAAAAAATATACGGGGTGTTTCATTTAAAAAAACAAAACTTTGGTTTATTGCGAGGAAACTGCCTTTTTGAGATTAATTGGATTTGAATGGTAGCAAAATTTAAATTCCACCAGTTCCACAACCACCCTCTCCCCGTACCTTGCGGGTATAAGACCAAGATTGAATATCTTGTATTCTACCCCAATCCCCAAGGCCCACAACTTGTAGACATTTGCGAGGAATAGGTGTAAGCACTTGGCAATGTTCGGATAGGCCCGGTTAACTTGGGGCTCGAAGAGTGGGGGCACCCGAAACAACCTTCACTGAAAGCAACATTTTGTGTGGATTTAAGCTTTGTAGTTATTGATGCGCATATAATAAACCATTAAAACCTTTTATCTTTTTATTTTCGCTGTATCAATTTGTGGGAAAGGTGGTCCATGCAATGTAAGTATGACTCCAGGACAACCTTTGGAGGCCTAATTCTGCCTTATGAGTTGGTGTGGCGGCCCTTAGTATTAGAAAGTATTAGAATGCTATTTTAAACTTTAACTTTTCGCGCCATATTAATAATTACAGAAATCTACATCTACGTTTTAAAAATAAATCAGTAGATAACAGTGAAATCTACTTTTTAAAATGTCTATTACAGAAAACATTCATTAGTTTTAAAAATGCACAAGTATTTGACGTCATAAACAATCAGGGGGCTAGACAAGGGGCGAAGACCTAAAAACAAGTTCCGAGGACCTACAGCTGTCTTATGAGATAGCATGAAAGCCCCTTATAATTACTGTGTTATGTGCTGTTGACTTAATAAAAAATTTTCGTTGTACTTGATTTGGTCGCGACTGATTTGAATGACAGTAAAATTTAGTTATTTCTCATAACTAATTAAAACCAAGGTAAGTGTTTCATGATAAAGGGCAAAGTCCGGAGAGCCGGTTCAAGCGTCCTATACCTGTCTTACAAGTTAGTGTTAGGGCTCCTTATTTCTAATTTCCCGCTATAACGATTACAGGGACCTAGGTATGTACTTTTAAAATGTACAGCTAGGTACAGCCAACTTTATTACAGAAAACATTCATTAGTCCATACACCATTGGATGGCAATAAACAAACCCAAATTAATCCTAGAAATACACCGATAGATGGCACCACAAATTTAAATTTCACTTAAAGGGGCCACGACAAGGGCTGCTAAGGGCCAAAAAGTAGTTCCTATACCTGTCTTACGAGATAGTATGAGGGCACCCTTATTATACTATTTACCGACAAGGGGAACCAACAAGGGGCCCAAGACCCTAACACAAGTTCTTATACCTGGCTTATGAGATAGTGTTAGGGCGCCCTTATTAGAATCCTATTTACCGTCAAGGGGGCCACGACAATAGGACGGAGACGCTACCACAAGTTTCTATACCTGTCTTACAAATTAGCATTAGGGACTCCATATTATAGTAGAAATTCTACTTTCCTGCTGAGTAGATTAGGTTCTGCAACTTTACTAAAGTAGGTTTGGTTCTGAACTTGGCTACCTCAAGGCTAACTTCAAGAGTAGCCCCAAGGTCAACTCAAATGCCAGGCGCCAAGGTCAAACCCAAGGCTAAAACACTCCTCCACGTGACCGTTAAAGTCAAATTACGTCATCCACGTGGCCGGGGCATGTAACGCCACAAAAAGTGGAGGTGATGGTGTCCCCTTTCTACTGATGATAGTTAAATTTATGAACGTTGCGTTCTCCGCTCATTTGTATGTACAGTTTTGGTAGGACCATGTTTAATGCCTTATGCACCATTTTCTTCAAACTTTATTATCCATTGTAAAATCGTTTGACCAATAGGAATCGAGCCATGTCTGGATATTATAATATGGTAAGGAAATGACGTCGTGTCAGTGTAATCGACTTTGTTTCATAATAACACAGTCATTGCTCTTTGATCTATCCTAGAGTGACACATAACTGTAGTATCAACGTGACAGATTGACAAATTTATTTAACGTTTGATTGTCGCTGGTATTGAAACCATAGCAACTTGAAATATGTAATATAATCCTGGGCATCCTTGTATAAAGAAATCTGTTTGTGCATTTTCTCTTATAGACCAAGAAAACTCCTTAAAATAGACTGACGTCCATTGAAAATAGTAACATACATTTTTCAATTCAATAAGAACGTTAAAAACACTAAAGATATTGGCTATTGCAAAAAAATGCATTAATTTCACTTAATTTTTCACTTCCATCAACATTTATAGTTAAGCTATTTACAGTTTTACACAATTTTTAATATATGGTAAAGACATCTAGAACGTTATAACTTAAAATTCAGTGTAAAAAGTTTAAGTGTGAAAGTGTGAAAGACAAACCATTTAACAACCATATCAGAAAGACCGTAAAATCTAAGTTTAACAAAAAGCAAGGTATGGTCAATACTATCAAATGCCTTGGAAAAATCTTTTGTCGTCGATGGCTACCAAGAAGTCCTCTATCAAGCCTGTGATAGTTGTGACCGTGCTTGAGCCCCACATTTGGTGCCAAATTGTAATGGTCCAATTGACCATTTGTACCCACACTATGAACGACAAATTGTACGTCTTAAAATTTAAGTTTAATTAATTCTTTTCACCACGTTTGGTTCGTCAAATTGTTATGGTACTTCTTCGTTAAAAGAAAATATTATTTGGTTCAATCCATACGAGACCTTTCCAAATTCTGGTGTCGACTCCAAGACAGGTATAGTTAATGTTTATATCACCTGGAGAAAAATACTTTCACATATAAGCAAAATTTGTTTAATTACATCTTGCAAACACCTAATTGTGGAATAATCTACATTAGGCGGTTTATACACGACCCCATAACTGACCGTATGCTTAGTTGAAGTAAAAGTAATCCACAACTGCCCCAATTCAGTGTATTGACATAAAACTTTTAAAGCAAATACGCCATCTTATGTAAAAACCCACCCATCTCCACGCCCCGCATCGCTTTTTTTCTAATAATTTTGTAGCCAGGAATGTTATCCAAATCACATGAAATAGTGTTGTTTTCCCATGTTTTTCCTAAAATGTCAATATTTTGAGCTAAAACATACTTTTTTTAATAGTCGCATGATGTAGTTAAAAATCTAATGTTTATGTGATATATTAAAATTACGCTTTTGTTGTAGTCTATCAAAATCCCATATTTTGAAAAAGGGACATGTTTAATAAATAAGTAAAAATTACAAATTAATATCAAATTAAATATTAAATATATATGTTTACATATACATATACATATATAAATATATATATATATATATATATATATATATATATATATACATATACATATACATATACATATACATATACATATACATATACATATACATATACATATACATATACATATATTACTGTTTACTTGTTAGATCTTATTGCTGTCAAATTGATTTTGAATGTTTGCAAACTAACTTTTATAATGCCGTATCATTCAAACGAAGGGGCATATGATAGCTTAGTGTGTATTTTGAAAGCCTACAAAATGAAGTAATTGCTGAAAGGGAATATGCTGTACGATATTCTGTAAGACGGCGTCATTCTCGGAAGCATTCAAAAGATTAGCACAAATATTGCGAGAAACCGGCAATGTTCAACTTCGCATCAAAAAATAGGATCCGTAGAAGTGGCAATCAAAAAAATGTTACTGACATATGGGTATATGTTAAAGCCCATTTAAGTATTCGGGAAATTGCAAGAGATCTAGGATTGAATTATTCTTTTGTGCAAATAGTAGTGAAGTATTATAAAATGCATCCATAGCATGTTATTTTTCTCCACGAGTTAAAAGAAATAGATTTTGATGGACGATTGGACCATTGCATTTGGATAAAAGAAATGTTCAACGATGATCTACAATATTATGGACGGATAAGGCTATGTTTTCGAGCAATAGTAAAGTCAATTTGCACAATTGCCACTACTGGCCAGTAAGGGTTGGCCTTACTGGCAAAGGGAAGTCAATTACCAAAATCATTGGAGTCTAAACGTATGGTCTGGTATTTTAAATGGAAAGATTATCGGAGCTTTTTTCTTTGACAGCACATTGACTGGAGAAAGGTACTTAAACTTTTTAACAAATGATTTACCGATTCTTCTGGAAGATATTACTATTCAAAACAGATTAGACATGTGGTACCAACAAGATGGTGGCCCAGCGCATTTTGCAGCAGATGTCCGGGTTTAGATTTTTACTTATGGGGAAGAATCAAAGATTTAGTTTTTAAAACACGTTCAACTACACGTGAGGATATGAAACATAGGACACGGGAAGCAGTCCGAAGTATTTCTCTTGCTATAATTGAGACCAGTGTAAATTCCAATTCTGTGATTTACAAAGGTTACAAATGTGTTAAACGGTTTTTGGTTTATTAAGGTTATCAGGGTTATACGGTTGCTGGTCTTGAAAAAGACCATATCTACTCTTTCTTGCACTGAATATTTCATTGTAATGAAAACATCATCAATAGTTATGAGCACTGTCGTATTTTGAAATACGTCAATATGACAGAAATTTTTATAAATCAAAGAATTCTAACTGATCGACATGAGTTAATGGCGTAATTTCTAAAAATGTAACAAATACACTAATTTCTCGAAAAGTATTGAAGTTAGGTATAGGGAACCCTAATACAGTTCGAACTATTGTCAAAAGACTATTCCATTCCGATAAAATTTCTTGGGCGTTGTATTTAAAATAACAAAGATATTTAACTTTGAAGTTTGTTAACTATACGCGTTATTCTTTGTATTTTATAAATTATGATTTGAAACAATAAACAACAGAATACGTACTTCCAAATATCCTTATTACGATGACCCAGATTAGATTGTCTCATCTTTTCTGAATCGAAAATTACTTGAATTTTTTGACAACCCTACATTTTCAAAAAATGTTAAATATTTCAGAAACAGTAAGGTTTAGGTATAGGGAATTCTAATGAAAGTCTACCTTATTTTTTCACCTTATTTCAAAAAAAAAAATTAAAAAGGAGGGTATTCCATTTAAAATAATATAACTTTGATAAGTAACAAGTTTGTAGATCACCCTGTATAAATCAAACTAATTTTAGATTGTAGTCCTAGAAGGCTTACATATTCTCGCCCAAACAGATTTTGAAAAAATTCAGTCGTTTGGGTGCTAGAGACTGACGCGTTGGTGGTGGCCCTGTATATATATATATATATATATATATATATATATATATATATATATATATATATATATATGTATATATACTTTTTTTCACGTTACCAAGTATTTCAATTCAAAAAATGTGGTTTTATATTTTCAAAAATAGTTTATTTAATACGATATTAGATATACATTAAAACTGAAAATTGTATGCAATATTTTTTAAGTAATTTATTACACCCATTAAATTGATAAATCGTCAAATATTTGGAATAGGTGTAATCTTCCTTGGTTTTTCTTACTTGGGGACGAATTGTCCGGGTACGAAATGTCGCCGGTACGAATTGTCCGATACCAATTGTCGGGAGACAAATTGTCCGGGGACCAATTGTCCGTAACCCTGTTGCTCATTAAACTTACTTAGAATTTTATTTGTATTTTCGATATCACGTTGAGGCGATTCTGCTGCGACATCTTGAGAAGTTATAGGTTTTCCGCTTTTTTGAGACATTAAGTAATCCTTTAGATCACTGATAATAAAAAAGATATATATATATATATATATATATATATATATATATATATATATATATTATATATATGTTCATTTCACAACTTTCCACCTCGGATTTCATGAAATGTCAAAATTTTTGAAATAATGTAGTTAAATAACTTGTCACTGTTACAACATTTTCTTCACTTTATTGTCACTATAGCAACTCAAAGCAAATTGAATCGCGTCATTTTCTTAGTAGCAATGAATACCTTCCTACGTACATTTCGAATCTTTTATGAAAACAAATTCTACAGCAAAAAAATATTTGTTCAGCAAACAATAACACTTCATCTAAAGCAAAAATCATTTTTGATTTATCAGATCAATATCCACTAATTAATAGTGAAATTTTAAGTCTAAATTAATGTCCTGGTACCTATTTCAAAGGAATAATTGCTATGGAATCCATTGGTAGAGCAATTACTATTGTTTCGATGACAGTTTTCTTCTTAATAAATATAATAATACATTAAGAATTTGTCATATAGAAAAAACAAGTTTTTCATAATTTTCTCGAAAACGAGCGGACTCATTAAAAAAAATTAACGCCAGAATAAATAAATCAAAAGGACCTTATAGATGAGCTATCACTCCATACTTCTTACCTTTTAAGATTTTGAAGGGGGTAATTCCTGGGGTCGGGGGTAAAAGGGAGAGAAGCAATTTTTGGTTAGTTGTCCCCCTCGATAATCCTGTTTATGTGTTTCAGCGATTTTTTAAAAAACCTTCACATTTCGAGAAATGCGAGGTTGGCAGTTTTGAAGTGAAGTCGCTGAGTGATTTAGTTATCTACTGCTAACTACGCTATTTTCGTTATTCACACGATCTACGTCACCTGCGCAATCCATTCCATTTGGACCATCTACATTATCTGCGTATTTGTGTTTCTCTCACACTGCTGTTTTTGGAACGCTTAAAAATAAAATAAGTTTAATTTTATTTTATTTGGTTTTAAGTGATTTACGTCAAGTTCGCTATCCTCGCCATCTACACTATCTGCATATCAACGCCATTTCAACAGTTTGCCTTCTACATTGTCTATTCATCTATAGCATCTACGTCACCGCATTACCACAGTTAATTACTTCTTCTGCATCATCTCTACCATCCTCATTATTCAAGCTAATTAGTCATCTACGCTATCTATGCGTGTACGTCCTCATCTATGTCGTCTATGTTAGATACTCGGTCTACGTGATCTTAGTGTACTTCGTCTACGTTACTTACATGTACATCATTTCTACCACTACAACTGTTAGCATGACTTGTGTCATCTGCGCCATCCGCGACATTTAGTCATTCACTTCATACATGCCACCTAGGCATCCGCGCCTTATAGATTATCCTAGTAATTTAAATGATTTACAGCGTCTACGTTACCTACATCGTGTAGTTTGTTTATGTCATAAACGCCATAGTCATCCGCGTCAACTCCACCCACATGATCTGCTTCACCTACGTCAGCTACATAATTTTGATGTCTGCATCATCCAAATCGTCTGTCATACATGACAGACAATTGGTATAAATATCATTTATGCATTATTTGCGCATATGTCATCTACATGCATTTACCGTTTTTAGTTACATTTTGCTCTCAGATACGCCACGTTCGTTATAAGCATGTTGTGCATTTTTTAAGGTATATCTTCATATGGATTGCGTTGACCGTATTCTTTGTTTTCAGTGATGTTATCATCCTTCAATATCTGCATTTTTTGTAACTCTTATGCCATATGCATCATTGTGTTCTACATCTTCACATGGTGCAGGATGTATTGGGATCTTACCCATTAGCTTCTTTACTCTGACGAAAAGTGTCCTTCATCGCTTTCGTTAACTTCGAACACTTAGATATAATAGCATGAATACTAGAGAACTTATGTCACTTTTTATTACAGTGTAGTTTTTGTTACAGATACTTTAAAATTTCGAAACTACGGATGGAAACATTTTTATCTTTTTTTTTTGAAATGGGAGAGGGGTTTTTTGATACTTACCTTTTCATGTTTCGTTAAAGCTTTTTAGAAGACATTCAGGCATTGTTAATTAGTTACTATCAAATTATTTGTTATGATATAACCCCAAAGGAAACATTTTAGGGGTGAGCCGCCTGGCGTTCGAACTAGTTCCTCGTTTGTACCCTTTTGACCCATTAGCTACGTTACTCTGACGAAAAGTGTCCTTCATCGCTTTGATTAACCTTCGAACACTTAGATATAATAGCATGATTACTAGAGAACTTATGTCACAGTATATTACAGTGTAGTTTTTGATTCAGATACTTTAAAATTTCAAAATTACGAATGGAAACACTTGTATCTTTTTTTGAAATGGGAAAGGGGTCTTTTGATACTTCCCTTTTCACGTTTCGTTAAAGCTACAACTTTTAGAAGACATTCAGGCATTGTTAATTAGTTGCTATCAAATTCTTTGTTTTGATATAACCCCAAAGGAAAAATTTTAGGGGTGAGCCGCCTGGCGTTCGAACTGGTTCCTCGTTTGTACCCTTTTGATTAACCCTCTACTCAGACATGTACTTTTAAAATAATTTGTTGCCTCTCTAGGGTATGGTGGTATAGCACATTGTTCAGAATATGAAGATGGAGGTCATGTCGATTTCGTGTAACAACATTATCAATAAGAGTTATGATTGAATTAATAAGCTTTGCGTATTGATGATTCAACCGTTAATAATACACGCCATCAAGAAAACCTAGCTGTTTGTTAATCAATTGGTAATTTTACATGTAACATTTATAAATCACAGGAAAACTAAGAAAGGGTTCAAATTAGAAGTAGAGCATAGCGCCATTAAATCAATTTATAAAGCGTACAAAATTATAAGGTCAAGCGATAAATTAACGGTAAAATTGAAAAGCAGTTGAACTGCGCATAAAAACCATAAAAAACAAACATTATAATCACATATTAATGAAATCAAAATCAAAATTAAATCATTACACCAATCATGATGCCAAATATTAACAAAATACCAAAGTAAAATAATAATGCAGGTTATACACGTAAAATGAAATAAACAAGCAAATTAAATAAGTAAATTAATAAGGCAATAGCAACAATAAAATGCAGCTCAAATTGTACTTAAGCAAGAGTAAAAAAACCAACACAGAATTCGCAAGTACTCAAGTGTATTGTGAATAAGAGGAGGTTTCCACTTAATAAATATGTAGATTCGTACAGTTGCTATAAATTATATACAAAAGAAATCACTTCGTAAACGAAACAATTCTAAATAGGTAAGGTTAAATTAAGTACTACTATCAACAATTAAAATTAAAAAAACTGCCTTAAAAGTAAGGTGGTTTAGTTTACAACTGTACAAATGATGGCCATGGTAGGGCCGATGGCATCTCTTTTTCATAACTCTCATTCATCTACACTTCCCTTGACTTTTAAAACAAAAAAAAATGGTAACAGCTATAAAATTAGCGAGTTGGAGTCCGAAAAATGTTTCGTCGTCTGGTAATATGTTTAATAATCCTCAAGCACCAATAATAAGTCAAAATAAATAAATTTAGGCTACGTTTTGTGTTAAGTTCGGGTCAACGATGGAAAATCTTAGTAACAAACAATAATTGTAAATCATATCACCAATGATTAAAAACACCATGCAAGTACTAACACTTTCTATTTAAACAAATTCAATGTCATAAATGTGTTATAGAGATAGTGCATTGGAAACTGCATCCTAACTACTACTCTATGTAATCAAGAGACAAGTATGTGCGATTTGTGTGTCGTTGATTGATTAAATACTAATGTTATCAAGAGACACCTCAATACAATAATTGGATATCGTTAATAATTAAATATCATCTCTTGCAAATCTGTACTACAGTGATAGCATTTTATAAGTTATTATTTAGAATTTACATCAGTTCTACATACATAGACAAAAATTTTCATCGATTGAACCTTGATGGCGCAGTTGATTAGCGCGGTACTCTAGCAAAGTACAGGTCGTAGGTTCAAATCCTACTCATGGTAAACTTTTTATTTATGTATTTAATAAAATTAATAATAATTTTTAACAGCATTTTATAAGGTTTACCCCAGCTTATAGAATTGCTTGTTTTGATTTTGAATGTACATTTACGCGTAGTAATCCTTTGTGACTGTCACAAATACCTACAATTGTACATTTATACAATTAAAAGGTTAAAATGTGGTTAATATTAATTTGCATAAAAGACTACTTCCTCTACTTGCCATTTAACTTACGTTCCTCGTTAAGAATAAAACAGAATATTTTTATATTTAAAATAATGCAATGATGCTAATTTGTCGGACGCAGTAGTGGTAAGGATTTAAATAAATAGTGTATAATATGTAGATTTTTGGCGCTTCTAACGACATTATGCCAAAAGAATATACAGAAATCGTAGGTTCTGTATCACTACTGCGTCTTCATTTTTCTTTATTTTTTAGAGTTGGCGGAATAGGAAGAGGTATTAAAGTAAAACTTATACCGAGTTATTGCTCCTATATAGGTCCTAACATTTATTCTTTTCTTGGTTTTGTAAAGTAAGAAACACCTCGAAACGAAGGTAAAACACTACTACGTCCGGTATACCGGATGGCATCGGAGATAATAACGCCGGGTTTCTTAATATGTATTAAAGAATTGAAGCGTGTATATATATATATATATATATATATATATATATATATATATATATATATATATATATATAGGTATATCGGGTGGTGAATGGTCGGAATCACCAATGGGAGCTCATAAACTCTCGAATTCCTGCTTCCCTAATTATTTTAGGTAAAAGCTCTACATTTATTTAAAGAATTGCATTCCGTATCAGGTGACACTATTAAAAATAGTTTACAGCTTACGCTAATTGCAAGAATTATGTACCATTCCTGCTCACCATCAGGACAGCAACAAAATGTCAGGATGACGTTACTTATCAAAATTATTATAATTACGGCCATGTTGCTAGTCTATTAATCATGAGATCGTGACAATAATAGACTTAACACCGCTTAAGGAAGAACAGAAATTTCAAAACTGTTTTATTCCGTCAATAGCAGGCACCTTATTTAGCGCGAAAGATCCAAAACTCCCGTTTCCAAACCATACTACAATTGGAATAATTATTACCAAATTTGAAAATAGTGGAACGGTGCTTCCTTTGTGTAAATGCGCCAAAAATTATGAAGCCAATCTTTAAGAAATGTGTTTTAAAATGAAAATACTGGAAATGTATTAACTGCAGTTGTTGAAAATCCTAATATAAGTTCTCGAATCATTTTGGAATGCATAATACAACCGCATTAAAAATTTTGAAAAAGATAATTTGAATTCGTCCAAACTTCAGTGTCATGAGGAGTTGATTGGGGGGGGATTTTGAGAGAAGATCAGAGTTTTGTTATGAGATGCTGGAGAAGGCTAATTTAGACCGTTAAAGAACATTTGTTTTACGGATGAGTGTACGTTTACGTTAAATAATGAACCAAACGTGCAAAATTATAGAAGTTGGTTAACAAAAAGGCCTGAAATTGTTGTTCAAAATCGTCAAAAATTTAGTTTGGGTATGAATATTGGGACTACGTGTTTTTTGGACTATTTTTTTATGAGGAAAATCTAAGCGCGAGTAGGTTTTTGGATTTGGTGCAAATTTTACTGGCTCTAGCAGAAGTAACTCCCGAGGAAGAAGAAATGCAAGCGAGTAGCCTCCAAGATCTGGAGATCTTGCTCCAAAGGACCGTTATCTCTGGGGACATTTGAAATCTAAACTTCTCACTTCTGAAAGGCTTATAGATTTAAAGGCTTAAGAACTCGCATCAGCGAAGAATGCTCGGAAATAACGCCTCGCATTCTTGCCAATGTTGGAAAAGAATTTTATGGTACATTAGGATATTGCTTAGCGCAAGATGGTGGCTTATTTGAGCATTTGCTATAATCTTTGTAATTTGTAATTGTTAATTTATTATAAGTTTTGTTCAAAGGTAAATATTTACATTTGAACTTATTCGTTCATAACAAAACTTATAATAAATTAATATTAGTCAAGTTGCGTTGGTATGTGTGAATCCGTGCGATACTGCAGGCTCGCATTCTATTAATATAAGTGATTTGATTGTTACCTCATTAAATTTAGAATTTACATCAGTTGTACATACATAAAGACAAAATTTACATCGATTGGGGCTTGTACTTCGATATCGCAGTTGGTAGCGCTGTACTCTAGCAAAGTACAGGTCGTAGGTTCAAATTCTACTCGAGGTAACCTTTTTATTTATGTATTTAATAAAATTAATAATAATTTTTAATTGTTAATGATTATTGATATTTATGCTAGGCTTTTCAACAACTGCAGTTAATACATTTGTAGTATTTTAATTTTTAAACACATTTCTTTGAATGTTAGCTTCATAATTTTTATCACAATTACACAAAGAAAGCAACAACGTTCCACTATTTTCAAATTTGATAGTAATTCTTTCGATAAGTAGTTCTTATTAATTTTTTGGACAGTTTAATCTAGTTTATTAATCTGTTTTTTTTTCATTGATTATTTAGATGGTTTGTCGATTGAAAGATTGTGTCATTTTGACATTTCATTACTGTCCTGGTGCTTTGCGAGTTTTTACCTAAAATAATTAGGGATTCAGGAATTCGAGAGTCTATGGTTTCATTGTAAGTTTTCGTGGTTAGAAAAAACGTAGAATTCTATTTTTTTTTTATTCCTGGGCAATTCAAGATTTTCCTCTATTTCAAAATATTTTCAGTCATACCACTTCCGGTTGTCCCGGAAGACGCCATTAACTTCCTTATTTTAAACGGAACACCTGATATATTACTTCATTTTTGGATGCCTGAGAAATTTCATGATGAGTTCCATTAGGTTTTCCTATTCCTATTTTCAACTCTTTCTTTATTTTGATTCTTTTGAAAATTTTGAAAGGTGTAGCCTTATTTTCAACACTACGCCTTTATCTATTTTCGAGTGGTGGTAAAAGCGCTTCCGGGAAGCACAATAATCATGCTTTCGAAATAAGGCATACAGGGTCTCCAAAATTACATGATTTTCAAAATTGAAAAAGTTCGTTCTTTCAAAAGTTACACCCTGTATATTATAGAATAGTCGAATGCAGAACTTGGTTCCGCTCAAAATTTCCCTATAACGATTTTCAACATTTTTCTTCTTAATCCATATTTTCTATTTTAATGTGATTTTTAGCATTTTCCTGAGGCGTTTTTCAATTTCAATTTCAAAAACTTAATTAAAAGAGTTGATGAGCAGATGTCAAGTAACTTGATGATAAATGCGATTCTATCGAAACGTCATCAATTTATCAATATGTACTTTTGTCATCTAGCCCGTATATCGCTAAGGTTGCACACACGACAAGTATGTAACCGATTGTTTAGTAATATTTACGATTATCAAATTTTAAATAATTATCTTTGAATAACTTTACTGAAGATATATTCATGATTTTTTAGTACTATTAAATTACAAGTATTACGTAAAAAGATTCTCCTGTATAGGATTGGAACTCTTCTAACTAGATGAGTGCTCTTCCAACTGACCTACATGCACTATCACAATATTCTATTGTTAACAAGTTATATACATATTTAATTCATTTTCCATGTCGCTTAGTTGGTAGAGCACTGTGTTCCTTGTCTATGAGAATACATGGGTTCGAATCCAATTCGGGAGAATCTGCTTATGGATATAAATTTTTTAAATATATATATATATATATATATATATATATATATATATATATATATATATATATTTAAAAGAGAATTTAAATATATACGATTAAGCATACATGTGAAAAACAGAAATGCAGTATATGTAGTATAGAATATGTATGTTTTATTTGCCATCACACACTGTCAGAAATCCCTTTATACAATACTTGAAAAGCTACTTCAAAGTTTAACCTCTATGGAATCCCACCTATATGCGCTTTGTTTCTTAATAGCACTACAATAGTCTGCATTTCAAAGAAGATAACGTCTTATTTAATATCAATAAGTGCTGCTCTCAGAATATTCACCTAGCTTAGATAAAATGAGAATAGTATTTTTATGTTCTATGTGTCTAATATTATTCTGTAATGGTATATATGAAATATATGTTATTCTTTCTATGTAATCGTATATAAAAATGCCTTTATTATTTATTTAACGCAAAATCTAGACTAGTGAAAAATTTTGTTCAGAAAATCTTAAAAATCTAAATCATATACATGTTAAGTTTGGAGGATGCGTTGGAAATTAATGCTTGTAGGGAAATAGTTTTAATTTTTGTTTTTAAAGTAAGACTATTGTTAAAGTCTGCTCGTTGAAACTAGCAAAATGTTACTGTAACAAAAGTTGCTTTCTTAAAAAATTAATAAATATACTTATACATTGGGTAATACGCTTTCGAGAATCTGTCTAATTATTTTAATTTGTTTGTTAGCGTGCTTATCCTTGTGTTAGTTGTAATTGCTGTCGGTGACGTTTCTTTGTGTTGGACTGCTCAGGAGTCTTCGTTCTCTCGTTGGTGATGGGTTGTGTTTGTGGTATTATATTGATTTATATTGTTTTTGGAGTTAAAAAAAAAGTGAAAAAAGTTTGGTTTTTTACTCTAATTATAGTGTAAAGTGTATTTGTAACAGTCGCTTGAAGGGAGTATAATGACGGTGTCGATGACATCGGTTACTTCATATTCGTCATTATCAGATATACGTAGAGATTCGGAATTCATAAGGAGTATTGTCTAGGGATCTCCATGGGGAGGTTGTCAAGCAGTTTAAAGTGGGAGGAGGATTTTGCATGAGTATAAAGGAAATAGTTAGTAGTTGTAAGATGTGGTACGGATTTCCTTGGTAGGGATAGTATCGCCGGAGTTCCGTCTGTGTGCGAAGTTTTTTTATAGCGTTCATATTCTATTTGTTATGGCTGAAACGTGAACGTGTTGTATAGTGAACTGACTTGGGTGTAGGCAGTAAAGTCTGTGTATTCGTTTTAGGAGAGATGGTTATGTTAGTGTGTATGGAAGCTCGGTAATGTATAGCAGGGAGATTTTAGGTCTTGCAAGTGTGTTCTTGGGTAGCCTTCAAAAGCCACATAGTAGGTTAGCATGGTTGCGTATTATCTCTAGTGTTTTTTGTACGTCGTGAAGTCTGTTCAGAGTTTTAGTCAAAATGATTCCCAGGTATATCACTTCTTGTTTTAGTCTTAGTCGTACGTTGTTGCAAAGTTTTACTCGAATAGATTGGAAGTATGATTGTCTTGGAAGCTAGGATGATGAAATAGGGTTGCTTGGGTTTCGATGAGTTGAGATGTGATATTCTACTGGTCAATCTGTTAAATTTTTCCCAGAAGGGCTTACCATTTCGGTAATCAAGTTGGGGTTCTTCAGCGTGTCTATTGGTTTCTCGCCTGATTAACGCATTGAGGCGGTTATATTTTGTGTTCAAAGCCAGATAACACATTTAGTTAGCCGATTGTTGAAAAGAGTGAATTTATGCTAACCTGAGGTGTACTATCCCACGCTTCTAAAATCCGTTGTTGAAGGACATTGTTTGGGAGTGGCTGTAGATCATTTATTCTCTGTTCTACCATATCCCACAAATGTTCGTTTGCATTAGCAGTATTTAGAAACTTCATAGCAACCCTTGCGGTATGCGTCCTCGCATTATCTTGGGCCCCCACACCATCACACCTTTAGTGAGAGTAGTATCCTTGTACAGACAACTACAAATTGCGTCTTTCTCCAGACGACTTCTAACCAATCTGCGCCCATAAATAAAATCGAGATTCGTCACTAAAGATGACTTGATTCCATTGTATATGCCAGTGCAACCTCTCGTTACATTGTAGCGTGCTAGATATATGTATGTTTAAATTATCCCACAATGTCAGAAATTATTAATATAATTTCCATCTTTAGTTTTCTTTTGTTGTCATATTAAGTATTCTTAATAAATAAGTCAAAAATTGTATTACACGAAAAGTACATAGTTACGCCCTCTAAACGCCAATGGTTGAATCTTGCAATGGTATTAACTACTCAAAGACAGATTACTGTTAGTTCATGGAACTCTCTCTAGATGGCGGCATATTGGGACATTTAAAAGCTCTATAGTTTGGATTTTATTTTATTTATCTATCGGTAACAAAGAAATTGATAATTACAATTTTTGGTTGTTGTACGTTTCTTTTTCTTTCTAATGATCGCCATTGCAACGTGAGAAAAATTTCTAAGTTCTAAAAATTTCTCCAAACGATGATATTTTGAACAAGTAAACAATAACATTAGCAAGAAAACTTACGTTCATCGGATCAAATTTCGCCACTTTAGATCGTCTATTATAATTATATACTCTGTGACATAAAAAATGCAACACCAAGATGGCGTTGGAATTTTTAGAACAAACTTGGCAGAAATATTTAACTAGTCAAATGTAGTAATTGATTAAAATTTTGTTCAAAATAATCCAGTAGTCATGGAAAATTTGACGTTTTACTTGTAACAATCGAAATAATTGGGTGTATTTCTTAAGAGATTAAGTCGATTTCGGTATTGTTTTTGGTTGTAACTCTTTTGATTTTGTGTTCTTCTTTGCATTTTGAGGCTGCGATTATGCCTAGAGTGCAGCAACGTGAAAATGATCGACAACTGAGTGAATTCGACAGATGTCGCATTATTGGCTTACGTGAAGGTGGTTTTTCATTCAGAAAAATTGCTAATCGTCTTAACCGTAATCAATCCTCTGTAGTACGGTGTTTTCAAGCATAGTCTATAGAAGGTCATGAACGTTGTAGAAGAGGAAGTGGACGGCCAAGACAGACAAATGTGGTCCAGGGCCGCCATATCCGATTAATGGCATTAAAAGACCGATTCTCGAATACAAGATCAATAGCCGATCAGTGGTTTGGAAACGAAGGATGTCCTGTAACCCTTCGTACAGTTTACCGTCGAATTAGAGCGTTTGGCTTGCAGTCCTATCGACCACATCTTGTGCTTCCGCTGACGGCTCGTCATCGACAGCAACGTTTGTAGTCGTGTACCTTGCGACTGGGTTGGAACGTGGAAAGGCATAGAGTGGTCTTTAGTGACGAATCCCCATTCTGCTTGGGAATGCACGATGGTAGCATAAGGGTCATATCCTTGATTCCTCCAGGAGCTGGAGGACTCGATTTTCCAACAGGATAAAGCCCGTCCCCACATTGCAAGGCATTCTATGGAGCGCTTCGAAGAGGCTAACGTCAATATCTTGCCGCGGCCACTCAGATCTCCCGACCTTTCGCCCATCGAGCATGTGTGAGACATGATGGGTTGAAGACTCAACCAATTAGCCAATCCTCCACAGACACTAAAAGCTCTCTGGCATGAATTATAGATTGCCTGGGATGCAATACCTCAGCAAGAAATATACCACCTGTTGGATTCCATGCCAAGAAGGGTGCGGGAGTGTGAAACTAATAGGGGTGGCCCTACACATTATTAATAAAAAATGCCTTTATCTTTTGTTTAATTTCTTTGAAATTTTAATCAATTACTAAATTTGGCTAGTTAAACATTTCTTCCAAGTTTGGTCCAAAAATTCCAACGCCATCTTGGTGTTGCATTTTTTATGTCACAGAGTATACTTATATTTTTATTTTCTTTTTTTATGATGCCTGTATATATTTTTACTTGTATTTCTCTTGTCTGTAAAGCGGTTCGGATTGAAAACAGCCATCGGCTGAGCCCCACCGGAAATAAAGTTGATTTATTATTTTTATATCGGATGTAATTTAGAAGAAACCTTTACAATAAAACCTATTTGAACTTCTCTAGACTTTCTGTACAAATTTTTGTTGTTCGTAAGAACTTGCGGATTTAAAGAAATTTTTGTTGTAAAAAATTGGGTAAGATAGTGTCGTAGACCTTTTTTTTTCTTCTTAGTAAATCATAACTTTCTTTGTTAGCGATCGAAGGCGTACAATAAATAAAAAAATTACTGATTCTTCCGATCGACCATTGGAAAACATTTTGTACCATTTCAATGTGCCCGTTTGAAATCTTAGGGGTAATTGATTTAAATTTTACTTTATGTAATACTTGCCTACCTTTCTCCTTTTAGCATTTTTATAATTTTTAGTACTTTATGTTCTGTACTGCTATGTTCGTGATTGCTCGGAACTGGTGGTCAGACCGGGAAATTAAATTTATATCTATTTCGTGGACGTTCTACCAATACCTTCATGCTACTTGGATTCGTCTACACTAAACTTGCTGCTGTATCAACATTAGGGTAACCACTTACACCCTACAAAAGGTCAGATTACTTTCCATATCGTCGCTGTATGTGCAACTGCTCGACAGTGATTAAACAACGTGCTACTCGCTACGATATAAAAGCATAGAGTTAACTAGTATAATTACAGTATTATCACACGTACCTTAGCTGAAATTCCCACTTTGCAAATCAACGTGTTTGTTAAAAATTACACCTACTAGTATTTAGTAATGTTTCACGAATTGATGTAACTATCGTTGAAGCTGTACTTACGTGCTCTCCTTCAGTTTATAATAATAATTTCAAATAATACTGTTTGAAGAACTTGGACCGGACCCTTGGTATTTGAAGATAACTTCCATTTTTATTACGGAACAGTAGGACAGCTGCGCAAAAACCATTTTCGATTATTACATTGTGGGTCATACTAGCTTCTGTACTACTTTATATTTAGTTTTATATGGACGAGCACGTATTTCCTCCGTTCTGATTTAACTTGCACGCGCTTTAACTGCGATTTTGTTTAATTGTTATGTACATTTATTTTACTTAATTTGGTTACGTTGTACCTGTAATTTTATTTAAAACATTGGGTTATTATTTTTGAAGTGTTGGAACGAATTAAGTAAAGTGCCTTCTATTATTGATATTTTCAATTAAACATTTATATTAAATCTTTTGGGGGGAACGTTCAGTTGCCTGTTTAGCCTTTCTTTTGCTTTTTTTAGCCAGTATTTGGGACGAATTAACCCAGTTACTAAATAAATAAAGGGGAAACTGAACTGTTCTTCCGACAAGCATTTTGTAACTAATTGGCGGAGTATATCCACAAGCAATTTTCTTTGTTTAACTCATTATAGTTCTTGAGTTACGCTACAGCAGTCTCTTATTTTCTCTTCCGCGTTTGTGCTTTTCTTCCCTTTAAATTTCCCTGATCACCTTCTCCCACATCGTTTATCTACAAGTCGTAATAACGGTGATTTTGCTTCTGTGGAGCGGCTTCTGGCGCCTACAATCAAAAACCGGAATTTTCTACACCCTGCCCGAACCGTTGCTACCGTGCAGTACGATGACGCGAAGTTAGAGGTAAGCAAAGCAATGGTCGGTATGATCTGAGCCCAAAAGATCGAATTCTTCCTCATCAATTTCCCTTCTTGATGAAAAATGGTCCCGAAGAGCTACAAGCCGAAGAGCACGATCTTCACAATCAGAGGTGCATCTAGGACGTCCGGGACGCAAACGTCGTCATTCGTCATTATTTACCGACATGTTCGCCAACATAAGGAAATTGTGGCGATACTGCGTCCTACGCGAGTGGCAGCATCACGAAATTGATAACCGGGCTTCTCATAGACCGATTATTCTGCCACGTTCAAACTCGGTTAACTGATGGAAATTTGCACGATGTCGTACAGGAAGCATTATATGAACTTTAATCTATTTACTTATTAAACTTACAAAATATACTTAACATTGATACTTAAGTAACTAATGTCAAATGAAAAGAGTTTTTGTTTCATTTTCGATGATGACTTGATTAATATTTATTGTATCTTGCTGAAATTTTCATCGTTTCTTAATATCAGTAAAATACACGTTTTCTGATTAAAATACATCAGCGTTTACTTGGTGTTCATTTATTTATGGTAGCCAGTATATTTGATTACGCAAAGAGCCTTTTCTGTTCCTCTATTAATATGATTAGCTTATTTGCTATTAACATTTCTTTTCGGATGATTTTTTAGCCTCGGCATCGTAGTAAAAAAATATAATAGATCGGAGAGGTTTGAAAAAATATATTATATGGTGTACGGTTTATAAGTGTCCTTTTGTTGCACGAGTCGATTTATCTGCCTCTCTCTCTCTCTCTTTCTCTCTCTCTCTCTCTCTATCTCTCTCTCGTCAGTTAAATTTTTTAAAAACTCTTTCTGAAACCCTAAAATGGTTTCGTAATGTAATCTTTACTTAAATAGTAAATGTATAACAAAAACATATAGATACCTATATCGCGTTTTTGTGTGGAAACATATTAAACCTGTTTTTCAGAGAATCGGTAATTAACGGGAATTAGTAAGTAACTCTTAAGCATTCATTAATAGGGTCTATTAATAGGCGATTTAAATGAAGTTGATCGAAGGCGCTGCATTGATTTGTATAAAACATCTAACAATGAATGTATTGCGTCAAGGAATGAGAACTGTCAGGTGTTCTGTACTTTCATTACGAGATCGCAGCCTGGTCGACATAGAATTTTCACTTTGGCAAAACAGGAAAGTTAAAGAAAGGGATATTTTGAAAAATATTGTAACCAACTCGTGTATTAATGCGCGATTAACGATCACTTTTTTAACGCTTACGTTTCATCGTTAATAAAGAATTTAAGAGTCAGTCTCTAAGTAAAATAGAAAATTTTATTTTGGAAATGGAACTACAACGAAAAAGCATTTGTTAAATAAAATTTGCATTTATTTCGTGCAATAGTAAACAATACCACTTTGTGTGAAATTTTCAAATTATTTGAATCTCCTCTCCTGTTTTAACTCCATTACTGTATGAGAGCAATTTTCGGTGGACGTGATGATATGTATTATGGTAATGTACTGCAAACAACACAAATTTGATTACATAATTTTGTATGTTCCTGTTGAATTATAAAGCACATTAAAAATGAAAATTATTAATTTAGTTCTATGCTCGGTTTGCGTTGTAGAGTAGAAACACATATAATAAATTGTTTGCATTTTTAAGTCCTTTTCTAGTATTAATGTGATTTTAAATTTGTTAGATATATTTTATGCATATTTCATTATTTGATCTAAAGCAGTGCATTATTGAATTTCGAATATGAAAGTAGCTATTAGTTTTTATTAGGAAGTATGATTATTTTTAATCTTTTTTTTATTGTTGGTAAGGTTTGTTCAGCTAATTGAGGATTGTATTATTAATGCATATCCAGGCGTATTTCAGCTGCTTGCTTTTAGCAACATTGTTTGAGTTTTTGCTCAATATGATACTTTAGTATGGTTATTCCTCAAGTACATACCAAGTCGTTACATTTCTTTATTTCATGTGTTTTAAATCCTAACCTATGTAAGAAAGAACGTACGATACTCTGTCACCAAACTCAAATGTTAAGAATTGTGTAAAGTAGCTATGCTATGTTTATTGCGGATATGGCAAAGAAATATCAAAGAAAAACCCTTCGCACACTACAAGAATAACACAAATAAAACACAAGTATTATTTATAAATACATAGATCAATACGCATTTAAATCCTATTGTTATTGAAAGATCTAAATTGTTATCCTCTTATTCTAACTTTAGTAAGTCAATGCAGGAAAACATTTAATGCAGGCCTACACCTCAGTTGGCGATCGCCATGTTATATAGTTAGCTAACTGTAGTATAAGAAAAACACCACAACATGTTGAAGGTCTGTGTTTACAGATAATGAACGAGAAGGTAACATATTTCAAACCTTGCACGCACGATTAACGATTAACACACTTTAGTGTTGCAGGGATTATTTCTAAAAGGTGACTTTATGCACGTCTACCCCGGAGCCCTCCTACGCGTCAACCTACTTGCAAACACCCTTCTTATATTATGTTACATTGTGGGTCATACTAGCTTCTGTACTACTTTATATTTAGTTTTATATGGACGAGCACGTATTTCCTCCGTTCTGATTTAACTTGCACGCGCTTTAACTGCGATTTTGTTTAATTGTTATGTACATTTATTTTACTTAATTTGGTTACGTTGTACCTGTAATTTTATTTAAAACATTGGGTTATTATTTTTGAAGTGTTGGAACGAATTAAGTAAAGTGCCTTCTATTATTGATATTTTCAATTAAACATTTATATTAAATCTTTTGGGGGAACGTTCAGTTGCCTGTTTAGCCTTTCTTTTGCTTTTTAGCCAGTATTTGGGACGAATTAACCCAGTTACTAAATAAATAAAGGGAAACTGAACTGTTCTTCCGACAAGCATTTTGTAACTAATTGGCGGAGTATATCCACAAGCAATTTTCTTTGTTTAACTCATTATAGTTCTTGAGTTACGCTACAGCAGTCTCTTATTTCTCTTCCGCGTTTGTGCTTTTCTTCCCTTTAAATTTCCTGATCACCTTCTCCCACATCGTTTATCTACAAGTCGTAATAACGGTGATTTTGCTTCTGTGGAGCGGCTTCTGGCGCCTACAATCAAAAACCGAATTTTCTACACCCTGCCCGAACCGTTGCTACCGTGCAGTACGATGACGCGAAGTTAGAGGTAAGCAAAGCAATGGTCGGTATGATCTGAGCCCAAAAGATCGAATTCTTCCTCATCAATTTCCCTTCTTGATGAAAAATGGTCCCGAAGAGCTACAAGCCGAAGAGCACGATCTTCACAATCAGAGGTGCATCTAGGACGTCCGGGACGCAAACGTCGTCATTCGTCATTATTTACCGACATGTTCGCCAACATAAGGAAATTGTGGCGATGCTGCGTCCTACGCGAGTGGCAGCATCACGAAATTGATAACCGGGCTTCTCATAGACCGATTATTCTGCCACGTTCAAACTCGGTTAACTGATGGAAATTTGCACGATGTCGTACAGGAAGCATTATATGAACTTTAATCTATTTACTTATTAAACTTACAAAATATACTTAACATTGATACTTAAGTAACTAATGTCAAATGAAAAGAGTTTTTGTTTCATTTTCGATGATGACTTGATTAATATTTATTGTATCTTGCTGAAATTTTCATCGTTTCTTAATATCAGTAAAATACACGTTTTCTGATTAAAATACATCAGCGTTTACTTGGTGTTCATTTATTTATGGTAGCCAGTATATTTGATTACGCAAAGAGCCTTTTCTGTTCCTCTATTAATATGATTAGCTTATTTGCTATTAACATTTCTTTTCGGATGATTTTTTAGCCTCGGCATCGTAGTAAAAAAATATAATAGATCGGAGAGGTTTGAAAAAATATATTATATGGTGTACGGTTTATAAGTGTCCTTTTGTTGCACGAGTCGATTTATCTGCCCTCTCTCTCTCTCTCTCTCTCTCTATCTCTCTCGTCAGTTAAATTTTTAAAACTCTTTCTGAAACCCTAAAATGGTTTCGTAATGTAATCTTTACTTAAATAGTAATGTATAACAAAAACATATAGATACCTATATCGCGTTTTTGTGTGGAAACATATTAAACCTGTTTTTCAGAGAATCGGTAATTAACGGGAATTAGTAAGTAACTCTTAAGCATTCATTAATAGGGTCTATTAATAGGCGATTTAAATGAAGTTGATCGAAGGCGCTGCATTGATTTGTATAAAACATCTAACAATGAATGTATTGCGTCAAGGAATGAGAACTGTCAGGTGTTCTGTACTTTCATTACGAGATCGCAGCCTGGTCGACATAGAATTTTCACTTTGGCAAAACAGGAAAGTTAAAGAAAGGGATATTTTGAAAAATATTGTAACCAACTCGTGTATTAATGCGCGATTAACGATCACTTTTTTAACGCTTACGTTTCATCGTTAATAAAGAATTTAAGAGTCAGTCTCTAAGTAAAATAGAAAATTTTATTTTGGAAATGGAACTACAACGAAAAAGCATTTGTTAAATAAAATTTGCATTTATTTCGTGCAATAGTAAACAATACCACTTTGTGTGAAATTTTCAAATTATTTGAATCTCCTCTCCTGTTTTAACTCCATTACTGTATGAGAGCAATTTTCGGTGGACGTGATGATATGTATTATGGTAATGTACTGCAAACAACACAAATTTGATTACATAATTTTGTATGTTCCTGTTGAATTATAAAGCACATTAAAAATGAAAATTATTAATTTAGTTCTATGCTCGGTTTGCGTTGTAGAGTAGAAACACATATAATAAATTGTTTGCATTTTTAAGTCCTTTTCTAGTATTAATGTGATTTTAAATTTGTTAGATATATTTTATGCATATTTCATTATTTGATCTAAAGCAGTGCATTATTGAATTTCGAATATGAAAGTAGCTATTAGTTTTTATTAGGAAGTATGATTATTTTTAATCTTTTTTTTATTGTTGGTAAGGTTTGTTCAGCTAATTGAGGATTGTATTATTAATGCATATCCAGGCGTATTTCAGCTGCTTGCTTTTAGCAACATTGTTTGAGTTTTTGCTCAATATGATACTTTAGTATGGTTATTCCTCAAGTACATACCAAGTCGTTACATTTCTTTATTTCATGTGTTTTAAATCCTAACCTATGTAAGAAAGAACGTACGATACTCTGTCACCAAACTCAAATGTTAAGAATTGTGTAAAGTAGCTATGCTATGTTTATTGCGGATATGGCAAAGAAATATCAAAGAAAAACCCTTCGCACACTACAAGAATAACACAAATAAAACACAAGTATTATTTATAAATACATAGATCAATACGCATTTAAATCCTATTGTTATTGAAAGATCTAAATTGTTATCCTCTTATTCTAACTTTAGTAAGTCAATGCAGGAAAACATTTAATGCAGGCCTACACCTCAGTTGGCGATCGCCATGTTATATAGTTAGCTAACTGTAGTATAAGAAAAACACCACAACATGTTGAAGGTCTGTGTTTACAGATAATGAACGAGAAGGTAACATATTTCAAACCTTGCACGCACGATTAACGATTAACACACTTTAGTGTTGCAGGGATTATTTCTAAAAGGTGACTTTATGCACGTCTACCCCAGAGCCCTCCTACGCGTCAACCTACTTGCAAACACCCTTCTTATATTATGTTACATCATAAAATGTGATATACATCCAGAATGAAATACTAAATTTAGAATTATTTATATTCAATTCATATTATACAAGGTGAGTTTTTTTTTCCTTATTTGTGTAGGGATCTCGGAATTACACATTTGCTTAAATGGGGAAAGATTTGCTTCTTTAGAAGACTAATCCAGATACTCTTTTGTTGATTTAAGAAATCCATAGATGTTTTCATAAAAATGTAAAATTCTCCAAAATCATTTTAGCGCTTTAATTCAGTTATTTCTAAAGATAAGTAAAAATTGGTTAAATACAATTTATGGATAATTTTCTGCCGAATAACGTCACCGTACTAGTTTTTTAATTTTGCTTAGCATTTTGAAGTCATGAAGCAAAGTTGAATTTTTTTTTCATGGAAACCATAGTTGGCTATGACATATTTAATGGTGCATTTTTTTCTGATTGTAATCAGAGTTGTATCACTTATTTTAATAAATAAAATCACAATACACGTTTTTCTATTATTAGGTTTAACAAAAATCATATGTTGCCTTCGAAAACAAAAGTAAAGCAACTCAAGCGCTGTTTATCTTTACCTTTGACAGTTCGTTCGTTAGTGTAATTCTTACGGGTTTTCTCAGTATGGAGGTGCTTTAGAAAAGTAATTATGGTGTACGCAAATTTCGAGAACCTTGATATGATCGATTGTTACATCATTTGATCGCCCTCAACCACCTTTAGACACCTTCCAGAATTTATACAACAATTTAAAACAGTTTAGCAGTTTTGTGAAGCCCAGGAATAGGGGTAATATTGGTGGAAACGTGCAGATAAATGTTCTAGCTGGCTTTAAGCAAAACCCATCTACACCAACACGGCAAGTTGCACAAGATGCTCCAATCTCACAACACACAGTAGGGAGAACTTTAGCACCATCCTTTTAAATATTCAGTTGGACAAACTGTGCCCCCTGGTGATGATGAAAAAAGATTAAGTTTTTGTAATTGGTCCATAAATGTGCGCCGTGAGGATCTTTTCGATGCAGATCTTATGGGCGGACGAAACACATTTTACAAACTGTGGTATGTTCAATCGCCATAATACACACCTGTGGGCCCAAGCAAATCCTCACAGTTAACAAGAAAAGCGACCTCAGATTAAGTTTGGCTTATGGTATAGTCGTATTGGTTCGCAGCTTGTTGGGCCATTTATTTTTAATGGGACTTTAACTGGAAATTGATATTTGCAATTTCTTATGGAAAATTTTAACAATATTCTAGATGAATTAAATTTACAAACCCGTTCAAACATACAGTTGTATCAACACGATGGTGCCCCACCCCACTATCAGGCGCAAGTTAAAAGAACTTATTGGTTCATAACAAAACTTATAATAATTGAATTAAAGATATTTGGATGAAATTTTTCCAAACTCGTTGATAGGCAGAAATGGACCTGTTTTATGGGATGTACGTTCCCCAGATCTTTCACCTTTAGTCCGATCATATGCAACCCAGCAGGAGCTATAGGAAGCTGTTATTAATGCGTTTAACAGATTAGATGGGCGTAAAATTAGGAAAGTTGTTAGCTCCGTGTTGTAAAGGTGTCGCATGTGTGTGGATAATCAGAAAAAAATTCACTATTAAAATATGTCATAGCCAACTTGGTTTCCATTAAAAAAAATTAACTTTGCTTCATAACTTCAAAATGATAGTCAAAATTAAAAAACTAGTATGATGCCGTTATTTCGCACAAAATTATCTACAAATTGTATTTAAACATTTTTATCTATCTTTAGAAATAAACGAATTAAAGCGCTGAAACGATTCTGCTGAATTTTACTTTTATACAAACATCCAGTAAGCCATGCATTTTATTAAATCAACAAAAGCATATCTGGACTAGTCTTCTAAGGAAGCAAATCTTTCCCCATTTAAGCAAATGTGTAACTCTTATGGTTTCCGGGATTCTAAAGGAATACTAGGAGATGTTTACTAAAGACATGGAAACAAGGAAGTGGAATGGATTAAATACTTTAAGAGCAGGTACGACCTTAGCAGCACTACAGAGAGTGCAACAATATTGGAATATGTGGCCAACAACACAGAAATAACTACGAAAACCGCTATGTTAGAACTAAGGAACAACAAAGCGTGAGAAATGGATAGGTAGAACAATTGCGAATTATTCTAGAAACCTAAAAAAATCGAAAATGAAAGGAGTATCGCGGTACCAATGTTTAAGTAAGGTGATACACAGTTGCCCGAAACCTTCAGATGGATTGAGTTACTAAGGGAAACACTGAAACTAATAACCAAAGTAATACTCGACAAAAATGTACTGTACAGCCTAAATTAATGTTATTTAAAGCGAACAGATCGATTTTCTACGCTAATCGGTCAGATATGCGATAAATCTATAGAATAGGACCAGTCAGCATATATCTGCTTTGTTTATATTACAGGAGCATTGGATTAAGTGAAATTATACGTTTGGGAGATACAAAGACACACATAAGAACACCAAAATACTGACTGACGAGATAATGATAAACACAGAGAGATTAACTGAGTCTAACGCTGTTCAACATCATAATGAACAAAATCATCAGAGACGTGAGAGCAATGAAGATATATAGCATTTGCAAAAAAATTCAATATAGTATAGTATGCAGTTGATGGTAGTCTTCATCTCACACTGCAAGTATACCTACAGAGATTGCCGCACAGATTTGTGGAAGCGGACAAAAAATATAACATAAAAGTATCATGCAAGCTAGATAGAGAAGTAGAAATGGTGAAACAGGTTGTGAAACTTAAACACCGGGCGTAAATATATCCATTGTAAAAGCTACAAACAGAAGTGAAAAGCCAAGCAGTTAAAATGTCCGCTGGTCGTCATATGACGGAACAAATATAAATAAAAACAAGGTTAGAATGTAATATATATGTCACTCCAATTTTGACAATATCGGACACAATATCTGAAACAAGAAAAACACAAGAAATGTTGAGAATAACATAAGTAAGGGCGCTACGATACATCGCTGATAGAAGGCTGTGATAAGATACCTAACTCTGAAATGTAAGACGAAGGATATAATGGAGTACGTAAAACACAGAAGGAAAGTATGAAATGCCGATATAAAAAGAAGATTGCAAAATTGTATTTGTTAAATAAAGCTCAGTTGTCTGGAAATAAGTGCAAAAAAATAAAAAAATGGGGGCTAGTCTATATGGGAATTCCTTTAGGGGGTGGCCTGAGCAACATTAGAAATAGTGGATGATTTACTGTTTTAAAATATTAATTCTGGCCAAATTTCAATTTACTTGTACAAAAATAGGTTTAAGAAGAAAGAAACATTGAGGTTTGGTTAATATTGAAGATTCTCATGGCGAAGAATGGTGGGAGTGACCTTACAAATGGTGGAATTGCAATACTGCCCAAAAATCCATTTGGTACATCGTTCAAAAATGTTTTTTTTTATGGGACGTACCTCTGAGAGAGGTCGGATATTTAATAAACACAATAAAGTTATTCTCCTGGCGGAACTACACTCACAGTATAACTTTCAGTTATATAGATTAATCCCTTCTTCCTTTCTTATCGTGTATATGCAGGCCGGGCGGTGGAGCATCAGTTTTTTTTTGCTTTTTGCAACCAATAGGTCTCCATATGAAATAAAACATTGTAAATGAAATATTGCTCAAAATAGTAGGGTATTGTCTACTTTTAGGAGGTTAGCACATGCGAGAGCTAGTGTCAACTCTGAATTTTAAAAAGATGTGGAAACAAGTATTACTTGAAATCGGTTTTATTAAAAAATATATTTTCCGTTTATATACATACATATAAATACTATATATTATATATAGATGAGTTTTAAAATTATTAAGTACGACCTCTGCCCTGTATAGTTTTGTTATAATCTTTGTTTTGTTTATGTAAATAAAGGCTGAGTTTTAGTTTAGAAAGAAATAATGCATTTAAATGTTATGAAATTGATGTAAATATGTGCAACTAGACATGTTGCAATTTAAATTTTAAGTGGGTAAGTAGTTGTGCGTAAAAGTTACATTTTGCTGATTAAAATATTATAATTAATAAAAGGCCCTAAGTTCTTTTAAAATTAGGTTAAAGGGAAAATAATAAGCATGATAGTTATCTTACGACAATATTTGTTAAAATTAAAATTAAAAATGAAAAATAAATTTCAGATTCAAAATGATAATAAAAAGCCAACGACGTAACCAAGAGATCACGTTGTGTAGTAGTGAAAGTAGCGTATAGAGTCGAACAAATCAGGCCACAACTAACTGCTGATTGACGTAAATTTGTTAGGCTCTATAACCATATTTTGATTTTGGAAAAAATAATATTGCGTTGTGAAGTTATTGAATATGTCAAGAAATTTTATAAAAGATTATTGCTGCAAAAAACTCTATTGCTAAGGTTTAACAAGATAAGCTCCATATTTTAATAATGAATAACTTGGTTTTGTGTATCTAAGCTAATTAATTTGTTTTTTTAAAATAAGTGTAATTAAAACTAATTCACAAGATACTAAGTCATCAATAAAATTACTTCACTCTTGTCCAATTTGTAATAACCTTCCAACCTACACATACATATGTAGGTATAGAAGGTATGGAATAGACTTTTTTTCACTATCTCTAAATCCACTTATTAGCTCATTTCATAACGTTTGGCCAAGTTTCGCTAAGATCGACCATGATGTCTGTGTGTGTGGATGTATATTAGTATCAACGAAAACAGCTACGTACTTAAAATTTTCAATTTAAGTTCGCCTGGAGCTGATTAGGTTTTGAGAGAAATTCAGCGGCGGCGAGTGGAGTTCATTAGGAGCCGGTTTTGATTTTTATCAAATGTTTCTAAAACAGCTGTATGTTTCAAAAATATAAAAATATCAATATATATATATATATATATATATATATATATATATATATATATATAATATGTTCTATTTTTGATGCTACGCGTAATTTAGCGGCCAAAAAATCCTATGGTAGAATTTCAATTTTTTCAATATCTGAATAGTGATTAATTTTATAAGAAAATGTGTGGACATATTTTTCAAAGAAAGTATAATTTAGATAACTTCTCTTTATAAAGTTTTTTAAGGTAAAGTGAAATAAATCTAAAAATTAAATAAATATGATTGAAAATGGTTAAGCTTTATTATCGATTTTTTATATAAGCGGGCGGTTTTGGAATTTTTTTTAAGTTAGCATCTAGGTGCTATTAAGCTCTATCTCACGTGAAGTTTTAAACGTCTGTTTGACATAGATTATTGTCTTTGTCTTTACATTGTTGCCTATTTTCGTAATGAACTTCTTATAAAAGAGGTTGCATGATTATCGTAAACAAAAATGTTATTAAAATTATTTTATTTCTTTCAATTTCCATTTTGTAGGTAGGAAGGTCGTGTGGTGTTCCACACCAGATATTTTTTAAGTTACGTTAAACATGCTATGTTAATTTGTGTTACTTATCAGTATTATTATTAAATATTAAATGTTTTATGTTTTTAGTTCATATCATTTAAAAGCGTGTGTAACCTAACCTACAAAGAATACTGGGAGTACAATTTGAACAAATCGGATAATTGGCTATTGAGGCAGGGCATATTTTAACATTACCTGTGAACTCTCTATACGGATTAGATAGTTTTGGAGCAGTGTATAGAACAGTATGTTGCCTTTACCATAATTTTCACATAAATATTAGTAACGTGGAGCTTTAGTAACCCTTGAGTCTTGAGCAAGACGAGTTTTTCAGGAAATTCGTTAAGAAATAGAGCAACTTGAGAGGAATTTAATTTGGAAATGTAGCTTCTTCAGTGATGGTGACTTAAAATTCTTTCATTGCTTTGGTTTAGGTACTTAGGTCTGCGGAGAAGTAATTGGCCCACTCTGTATTAATAATCTTAATAACTCGACCAGTTGCTCATGGTGAAGATTTAGCCGGTCTGAAAAGTGTTTAAATAAATTTAAAAAATAAAGTTCCCATCTAACTAATTCTCTGAACGTTATCTAATGCTAGCGTACATAACCCAAAAAGATCCGTAGTGTCGAAATTGCATTAAGACGTCGTGTAAACCTCATTTGGATAAGGCTGATTAATTGCTACCTCACTCTAACCAATAAACAAAACAAATTCCCTTTACTCTACGTAAAAAAAATAAATAAAATAAGGGACACTCCTTGTACGTGGCTCTCTTTGTGGCTTTTTAGGCACTTAAACTGCTCCCCCTATAGTGGTTGAAAAAACAATATTAACGGTATAGGAGGCCTGTCTAATTAGCGTTTTATGACTAATTAATGGACATTAGAAAATGTTCTAGTTGGCACTAGATATTAGTTGAAATTAGAATGGGAAAGTTCATTTGTTTTTTTAGGTGGGTCTACCCATATTTAGAGGAGATGGCCGAGGTGAAGGTGAAAACAGGTGGCTACTGAATTTATAGGTGTATTTACAACGGAGAAATTTGATGATTCATAACGAGATTGTTGGTGGGTGTTGTCGTGTTAAATAATTTTATACGGGAATGAATTATTATTTTACCCGAATTATGCGCCGTTTGTAACTGCCTTAGTTAAAAAATGGTGGTTGTGGTGGTGAATGGGAGAAATGTTACCTGGTGAATCTCTTATCTCGGAACTGTCGTGTAAGGTGTCTAAACCTTCATGAACGATTATTTTATTGGAATTTTATATGTTTAGACAGGCAGATAGGATAAACTAAACGTTTTATTTAGTTTGGTACTAAAGAAAGTTTGATACGGGAATATTTCTTCTGGGTTTTATAGCAAAGTGCGATAGAGAATTCATTGCTTCAGAAAAGAAGTAGATTTTAAGAACCGGCAATTTACATTATGTGAGAGAATTTTAATATTTACTGTTGTTTACGTAATTTCTACGTAGAGGAACTTTTAGGACCGGAAATAACTATTTTATCGTGGTGTTTGAGAAAATTTTTAGTTTTGTGAGTAGTATAGCGTGTGAGAGTGTGTCAGTGTTACTCCCCCACCCTTTTTTGGCGGGAAATTTAAAATTTAAGGTCAAAGGTCATTCGGTTTAGGGATATTATTACAGTTCTTAGAAATCTACAAATAGAACCAGTTCCTATTAAACCCCAAAGTTCATTTACCTTTTTAGACCAATCTTCATTGAGCTCTAGGGGTGACGTATTGCAATTCTGAAAAATCTAAAAATAGAACTAGTTTTTGGAAATCCCAAAATTCATTGACCTTTAAATGTGGGAGCTATGTGGTGATTCTTGGAAATCTAATCCTGTTTTTAGATTTAGATTTAGAAACTTTGAGGGTAGAAGACATTTCAAATTGGGAGTTTGCATTACTGCCCAATCACCATAATTGGTGTGAATAGTACTCAATAGGATTATTTTATATTTGTCCGAGATATCGAAGTCGGTTACGCCTTAAACGGTTGATAAAACTAATCTATAAGAAACATGCTGCTGCTTTTTGTATTGAAACTTGTTACAACTCGATTTTTAAAGTTAGTAAAAATGACTCATTGTTGCTTACCTTGCCGATTGTATTTACTTTTTGATTTTGATTCACTCAGCAGTTTTCAATGTCAATGAACTTTGGCTTAAGACACCCTTCCATTTCCGAGAACTGGTTTTATTTTTAGATTTATAAGAATAGTGCAACCTCCGGTCCAGGTCAATCAACTTTGGCCTACGTCAATAACTTTAGTTGTAATAATCATGAGACCTAAGACGATGAGCTGCTGTAATCTTTTTAAGTAACCAAATTATACATTCAGATGGTGGTCGCTTTGTCCGTATGCGGTTGTGTAGTCTAGCGAGTAACAAAGCGAATTCATAAAACTGTCCTGCGACGTGGTAAAGATACAGGATTGTCTTCTTACTGTCCTTATCCCTTGTCGTCACTCACCCATAGTTTAGACTAATAATTTTAATTCAGAATGCTCAAAAGGCACATGTGTTTACAGTTAATTTCGATATAGGGGGTTCTACCTTACCTCTCTGTTTTCGATATGAACAAGATGACTGTAATCCCACTCTTTATTTTATTGCATTAAACTGCATACTGCTACTACTTAATTTTATTCGATCTGGATCAGCCACAACTGCTGTAAAAATAAATGAAAAGTGTTTCTTAAATCTGAACCCCCTTTTCCATATTTGAAACTTGAAAAAAAATATGCACAATTATACATTATATATTCCTTGAAGGTTCTGTAGTTAATTAGTTCTTAACTACCGCACTCAAGTTGGTTATAGATTCACATTAGCAATATATTTTAATATAATATAGCCTCAATATATGTCACTGTACAATAATCGCAATTCCGGCAAGATTCAAAGTACACCAAACCAGAATCTATAACGTAGTCGCCATATTATATACGAAGTTACAGCGCGGCACTCTGGGGACTAAACAAGCAACCTGGAAGTTCCCTCCCATACTTTTACCATCAAACCATAATAAAACATGGATTTTAAGTTATAGTCCCAATCTCATTTTACAAAACACATTCATCATCATACTTAAAAGGTTTCATTCGTAATAATTTTAAGTTTGAAATCATTGCAAAACTATGTAAACGCCAATGGATATCAAAGTAAAATAGGTTCAAATCCTGCAAGACACCATGACACTTTTTAAATAAAGAGTCTGAATATTACATTAGGACATTCTTTTAAATTATGAAGCTTTTATTTATATTATTCGGAAATGTAGTTAAAATTTTCGTATATTTGTCGGCATTAAACCAGAATATATTGAAAATAAAGGAACGGTACAGGCCTGTGAAAACCTAAGGCGTCCGTAACATTTTTACCTTATAGCGTCCTATATTTTGTACTCCAGAACAAACTACTACAAAATATTATTATAAATTACATTACACCACTCGCCAGAAATAACAATGGCATCACGTCAATCGTATCTAAAGATGTACAAAAAAAATTGTGTACAAATACTCATTTACACGATCCTAGAGATGCGTTACTTAGTTAGTGTAATAGGAAATAACCCTAATACTTAAAAAGTTACATTTTAACCTAGTGTGATCATTGTTTAATTACTTTAAACAATGGCTTGATTAATATCAATGTTAGATTTTTGGGTAAGAACTATTAAAAACATTTGTGAAATTGAAAGGGTTAGGACGGAAAGCTTCAATTTCATTAAATTTACCATTTAATATATCTATTTTATTCGGTTTTTAATTTTATTTGAGAAATATAGTATTTTGCTGATGTAATTGATTGTGCTTTTTACGTTTGCTACTCTGCTAATCTAAATACCAGCTAAACCTTTAATAAAAGCTAGTAAATTAAACACAAATATTTAATGAGCTTTTAATTACACTTTATTGTGAAGTATTCTTTGTTAGAAGCTTTTATAAAGAATTGATCAGTCCCTCTTTGTGGATATTACTTGTAATATTGTACTCTCTTTTCTGTCTAAACATAAATATTAGTATTTAATACACAAAGGAGCATACGCCGTTATTTAACAGACATAAGCTTTAAATAAAAAAATTATATTGTTGTTTAAAGATTAGTTTAATTTCATGTAATTGTGTAGTATCATTTAAAACTAATTACTGCCCATTTATTTTATTTTAATTTATTAACTTTCATTCATAACTGATCTGGAGTAATTGTATAACGCAACACTCACAGAAATAGAGCTAGCTGTAAGTTGTACGTCTAATATATATATATATATATATATATATATATATATATATATATATATATATATATATATATATATATATATATGTGCAACTCAAAACATGTCAATTATTCGTTATGTATATGATATGGATTTTTCAAACGTCTGATAAAAATGTAGGAAACGCAGCAATTATTTTTGGAATTAAATTTAATGTTCATTTACTGTTATTGTGTAAAAAATCCAGATCAGATAATGAAATGCGAGTGGAATGTTTTTAATTATTCATTATTCTTTAAATAGGTCACGTTAAAATAACTTTTGGACATTTAAGTATTGTAAATGCACATTTTTATACATTTACTATATATATATATATATATATATATATATATATATATATATATATATATATATATATATATATATATATACAGGGTTAGTTAAAAGTATGGAGACGGCGATTTATTGTCGTTAATATTTATTTTAGGAAATTATATCTAATACAAAAGTTTGTTATGAAATTATTATCTACATTTGAGAATACTTGAATTATTTTTTTCTTCAATTGTTTTTAAGTTACGATGTCATCGATATTTTTTTGAAATGACAACCTATATTTCTGATTATTGATTTCGATAGTACATTCTATTCTCTTTTCAACGGTATACAATTTTCAATATGTTACATTTGAAAAAAATTGAGAAAAAGTGCCTTAACGTTCAAATATTAAAGATCCATTAAATTAGCAGAATTAATTAACACGGTAACTAGACTCATTTATTTGCAATAAACTTATCAGTCACAATCTTATCATTAAAAAAAAATTTAATAACTAACTAAGTTAAAGAAAGTGTTCAAATTGTTCTCCATTTTTAATTTGACAATGACTTAATCGATTTACAAAACCTTGAATAGGATTTTGTAAAAATTCTCGGGGAATTTCTTCTATCGTTCTGGTAATTCGGATTTTTAAATCTTCGACATCATTGGGCTTATCTTTGTAAACCCTGTTTTTTACGTATCCCCAAAGAAAAAAATCTAAAGGGCTTAAATCAGGCGAACGAGCTTGCCATTCAATACTTCCCCGTCTCCCAATCCATCTGTTTGGAAAGACGTTATCCAAATATTGACGAACATTTACACCATAATGTGGTGGGGCGCCATCTTGCTGAAACCAGATACTTATTGGGAAGGTGTTCATTGTTTTCATCTGGATACAGCATAGCACAAGCAGGTATAATTTCATTTTGCAATAACTGCAAATACAGAGCCGAAGTTAAATTGCCATTGATGAAAAAGGGACCGATAATATGACCCCCTAGAATGCCAACCCAAACATTAACCTTTTGGGGGTACTGCGTATGGTTCTCCATAAACCAAAAAGGATTTTCCGATGACCAATATCTGCAATTATGTCTGTTTACTTCACCGGTAAGACAAAAGGTAGCTTCGTCAGAGAAAAGAATATTGTTGACGAAATTTGCATTATTATTGCAAATATTTGACATTTCTTCACAAAATTGCAGTCTCCTATCAAAATCATCTTCCGTCAACTCGTGTAGAAGTTGTACCTTATAAGGTTTATACTTTTCACTTTTTAAAATTGAAACGACCGATGACTGTGAAATATTGTGATTGGCCGCTAATTGGTTGGTTGATAAATGGGAATCTTCAGATACGGCCAATAGAACATTCAGTTTTTTATCATCGCTTTTCGCTGTTCTAGGTCTACCACTCCTTGGCAAATCTTTAACACTACCGGTTTGTTCAAAGCGTTTTAAGGTTTTACCAACAACGGATTTAGAAATTGGATTTCAGTTTGGATGCGTGTCATTAACCCTTTAAGGTGCAGAACTACTTTTTTTTACCCAAGGTGATTATTTGCGCATTATGTAGCAAAATGGATTACTAAATGCGGTTCTTAGTAAAAAAGGGTCTATAAACTTTCACTTTTGTATTTTATGGCGTGGTAAATATTGCTGCTAGTGAGAGTTTCCACTCGTTACGTAATTAATCACTGGTAAATATATTTACCACTGAGCTTATGCAATAGTAGGACGATAATAAAAGAGAGGAAAAACATTCATTTTTTTTAAATATTTTTATTAACTGTTTTAAAAAGTATTATTCATAACATAAAAAATATTGCTGAACTTTATTAGTCATGGTATGCATGCATAATGCTACATTACATTCCTTTTATTCTCTTTAGTTTCTTTTTTGTACTGCAATTAGCATATCTAAGGTAAGTGCTGTTCATTGGTAAATGAGAACCAATATCAACAAGGTTTGGCTTTTTGGACATACCAACTTGACTAAAATTTGGTCCAGGTCACTTCCTTGACTTAGAGTTACCGATTAGTTGTTCAGCTAATCTACTTCTGTATTGGAGCTGTGTGAGAGCTGCTTCAAGAGACATTGCTTGTACAAGATGTAACTGTTTACTATCGATGCATCAAAAAAGTAAAAGAATTTTAACCCACCATCTTCTAAATTTCCACTGAGTTGAGTACGTCGACATCATCTGATCAAAGCGATCGACATCTAACTGCTGTTACACATTTTGTCCCACGATCTTTCCATTTGTGAATTGAAATGTTGTCACTAGCTACAGAATCAGATTCACTCATTTTTAATCTTTTGTCTTCTGCTAAATGCTGTTTTGGGATATATTTTCTAGCTGTTCTAAATGTTCTGCAGGCAACGGTTTGCTTTTCTAAAAGCTTATTAAAAATAAGCAGCGTAGAAAGAAAATATCAAAGTAAAGGCAATAACCACTATTTTGATACTGTTGACTCAATTGTATTATAACGCTCTCACCAAGTGTCTCATCAGCAATTATGTTTGCTTTGATTTGATCGAAATTATCAAGGTAACCTGATTTTGCGCAAGCAATGGCCCAAACCTTGATTCCTATTTTCCCAGGCTTCATGGGCATATATTGCTTCAAGGTGGTTCTGCCTTTGAAAGGAACTATATTTCTTTTCGCTTTGAAATGCGTTATGAGAGGACGTATTTTGTATAATTTATCGAACATGGGATTTTCTTTAGGAGGAATTTTCAAGTTATCGTTGACGTGTAACAACCTCAAAACCTTTAGGAATCTTTTCACTGTAAAGACGTTTGCTATCCTTTGTACGGAGAAGTTTTTGTCAGTTGACCAGTAACATTTCATAGTTGGCAAACTGTGAAAACCCATAATCATCAAAACACCAAAGATTCTTCCACAGTGAGCTCTAAAGATTTTCCAAGCTGTGTTGCATAGGCATTTGACTCCTGCACGATTTTTTCACATATTTCAGTATTGGAAAAAGCGTTGAAGAACACCAAAACAGTTGCGTTTTCTGGAAAGTCAATGTTGACTTTTGAAAATTTACTAAAATAAAACAAACTATAGTCTGAAACTGGATCTGTCTTCTTCACATGGCCTTTATCATTATCAATTTCTGGTTCTGAGTCGTTAGCAGAGTCAGATGAAAATATGTAGGATATTTTCTTTTCATTGCAGTCCTTTTGAAGAGAATAATCTGGATCCAAAAGTGAATCATCAGAGCCTTCATCAATGCTATCTGAGAAATCCAAAGCTAAATGAGTTTCTTGATGACCTTCATCAGGCTCATTTGTTGTTGAAGCAATATTTGTGCTTGAACTAAATCGCGTGCTACACTTCAAGGAAGAAGGTCCAGATACAATATTATCTTCTGCATCAGAATCATCTCCATAGTCTGAGTTACAATAATCATCATTATCGGAATCGTCCATGATCATCTGTGCTGCCTCTTTTAGATGCTTTTGAGTAAGAGGTGGTTGCCATTTCCTATTCATTATTTCATTCACTGCAACAACGAAAGTTATTGTTCAGAACATCTTTTCGAAACGCCGTACAAAAAAAAATGTTACTTTTCTGTGAAATCCTGAATAACACACTAATAATCTTACAAGATGTAATTCCTTAATTATTTATTGTATTAATTAAACAAATCATGAAAATTGTAAAAAAAATTAGGTTAGATGAATTACCAATGTTGATTATATCAAAATTATTGCTAGAACTCTATAATACTTATATTTTTCTATTGCAAAATATATTTTGAAGTATACTTTACACCACTATCCCTTTGTTAAGCAATATTTCAGTAAAAAAACCGTATAAAAATCGTATAAAAACCCGTGTCAACAACACCGATAAAACATCTGCTACAAACGCTCGCTGGTAGCTATGTTTACCGCCTATCAGCTTTTAGGTTATTTTACTCATGTGCGACAGGTCTGGTATCTATATTTTACCAGAGATCGTTTGTAGAGGCATACCGTTTTCCATTGCTATAGGACGGAAAAATGACCATTAAATGTTATTGGTAGACATAGCTGCCACTGATCCTTAAAGGGTTAAATAAATTACAAGCGTCTTGTAAACTTCTGTGTCTATTTCCATAACCCAGCATCATAAGTATTTCAATTCTTTCACGTTCACTTAAACTCGCCATTGCTAATATTAACAGCAACAAATTGCACAATTGAAATATGTCAACTATTTGACATAAACAATAACCACTGATAAAGTTACCTCGCTCGAGTTTGTTTGTCGCCTCGCTTTTGTCTATCTAGATGAATTCTGCTAATTTAATGGATCTTTAATATTTGAACATTAAGGCACTTTTTCTCAATTTTTTTCAAATGTAACATATTGAAAATTGTATACCGTTGAAAAGAGAATAGAATGTACTATCGAAATCAATAATCAGAAATATAGATTGTCATTTCAAAAAAATATCGATGACGTCGTAACTTAAAAACAATTGAAGAAAAAATAATTCAAGTATTCTCAAATGTAGATTATAATTTCATAACAAACTTTTGTATTGAACATAATTTCCTAAAATGAATATTAACGACAATAAATCGCCGTCTCCATACTTTTAACTAACCCTGTATATATATATATATATATATATATATATATATATATATATATAAATATTGTTAATCAATTGATTATATTTTTAATGCAACTCTAAATCGAACATCGATCCCTATTTAAAATAGTCTATAAATAGAACTAACTAACAAAACAAAAACCATAAACAATCTTAATTGTCATAAAACGTGTTAGCATACTCGTGGCTTAGGAAAATACATTAAGTTTAACATTCGGTCATCCTGAGGTAAGTACATCCTGGGTATCACGTACTACGGTTACGATCTGAAAAAAAGAAACATCCAGAGCAGTAACTTTTGTTTGAGCTTGAATTGGTTTGTTTTGTTAATCTGTATTCCACTGAGATAAGTTAGCCTTGAGTTTGATCGTAATACTAAACAGTTGACAGGAATAGTTAATTAGATTTGTAGATATACATTTCTTCCTGTGACTTGCGACCACCGCTCTAAATCGTCTACGATCTCTCGATAGAGACTACACTGTAGCAATTGTGTGGTAAACATTTGAAAACCTGGACAGATCCAATGTATTTTTGGACTATTTTGGCACTTGTGAAACCTTTGACTAGATGTGTCTTTTCTACGATAAATTTATTCTAACGCTTCCAAACGATTGAATGATCGTGTCGCAACTTCATCGCCATCGCGTTTTTCTTAACGTTCGCCCATTGTTTTGTCTGTATCTGTAGTTTCATTTGGTAACTGAATATCGTGTTTTAATCGAGCCGAAACCCGTATATAAGTTCAGATGCTGATTTACCAGTAAAAGCATTGTCGGTGATATTAATACCACGTAGTGCTGGCAAAATTTCCGAAGCCAATGGGTGTAGACAAAGAATTTAACACAGTTAAATTAAACATTTCTGCTTCATTGCTTGTAGGGCATGTTATAGAATTCAGTATGTGCTGAATTCTTTCACTCTTGTAGAATCGGGTAGCTCTTTATTTGCAAGCTATTTTCCTCTATCTGTGATAATTCTTACAGGATTTCCAAAAACTTTATTAATCACTTCAAACATTTTATTACTGGCTTAGCGCTAGTGTTAGTAATAGGTTCTAGCCAAATAAATTTTGTAAAACCATCGACGATTACCAGGATAGAAACATTTGGTATAAGGAATTATAGTGTAATAAAGACAATAACTGTTCCCGACATCCTTTTCTTAATAGTTACCGATTAACTCGTGTAAGAAACATACTTTAAGAGAATGAACAAAAGATGCTACTCTAACCTATATCGATTCACCCCGACATCCTTTTCGCTGGTATAAAAAATTAGTGTTTAAGAAACATACCTCAAGAGAACGACCCAAGAAAGCTACTTTAACCAATCTTAATTCGCCCCAACATCATTTTCGCAACCGTTATCTCTTGCCTCGTATAAGAAACCAGAGTTTAAGAAACATTCTTTAAGATAATGGATAAAAGATGCCACTCTAACCTACCTGAACTCACCCCGACTTCTCTTTCGCGTCAGTTATCTCTTATCTTGTATAAGTAATTAAAGTTTAAAGGACATGCTTTAAAAGAATGAACAAAAAAGGTACTGTAATCTATCTTAATTTACCCCGATATACTTTTCGCAACAGTTTAAGAAAATGGCCAAAAAACTACTATAATATATTTTAATTCAAAAATTATTAAATATATTTAAAAAAAATTAAATGGAGACGAAGGTCCAAAACGTGTGAAATATTTCAGATTTCAGAAAGCAGGTGCGTAACGAAGGTATGTTAGACACCATTAAAACGAATAGCTATCCGTGGATATGTTGTAAAGCACAGACCATTGCTGGTCTGTGTTGTAATAGTATATTACATAATAAGAGTGGTAAGTAGCTTATTACACACAAGTGCAATTTACACGAGTGCGTAATAGGCAGTAACACCCGAGTTGTGTACTATGCGTTTTCTACTCCTATAGAGTATAAAAACAGTGACGTATGAGTAATACGTAACTACCACTCGTTAAGATTCTTATGACCTAATGACCTAATATTGAAATGAACGATCCTATAAAATTAAATTGTTGTATAAATGTATTTTAGTATTGTATGGCTTATTTCAATTGCCACGTTAAAAGTTCGTAATATTTGAACTAAAATAAATAGAACTAGTTGACGCCACTGGTTTTATTAGTTGTCTTAAAATTAAACAAATTAATATCACTTTTTGGATGGTTAACGATGGAATGAAATTCTGTTTTATTAACAGAAGTTATTGCTCTAAAGTAATAATAACTGTAAATGTACTACAAACTATTATTTAAAGGTGATATATACTTTTGTATTTCAAACTTGAAATTTATTGAAAAGTTTTTCAGTCTATAATAATGAACTATTTAACACTAAAGTAAATGGCTGAGATCTTGGACTAGGGCTTAGATACATATATGGGTTTTAATGTTGACACACTGCTTTCAATATATTCTATGCACTAAATTGTAGTAGCAGTTAAGGCTTTTTTTAGCACACAATTGTCAATTCAACTTTATGCTATATTTTATGCTATTTAAGCCACAGATTACTACTTACATCGATTAAAATGGTGGTGGTAGTAATACCACAAGTTAAAATAACCTAAATGTAATAATTATCTCGTTACATTACAATTAAAAATGTATTCAATGTCTCCTATAGTAAATACTGAATATCGTTACCACCTCATTTATGAAATTATTAACATATTTAAAGTTAGTTTTATTTCAATTAATATAACAAAAAATTACAGAACCAATGTATAATGAATAACATTATAAGTAATTAATGCACCAAAAGTAGGTAGATGCTCATTTTCAAAATAACCAAGTCATAAGCTGTATTATGTTGTTCAATATCTGGTTTAAACTTTATACATAAACATTGATGCAACAGATTGCTAGATTAAATCATTTCCAAAGTTTTTATCTAATAACTGATCCTTTACCTACCAAATAATTAAATATAATAAATTTATCTTTTATATTTGAGAGACAATTGGCAAATTGCACAAACTATCATTAATTCACTCAATTATCAATCTACTAAATGTAGAATGTATCAAATCTTTTGCACCATCCATAAATTGTATTTCTGAGGTGATTTCTTTATATCCTTTACTTTTCTAAAATGAAAATTATAATTTAGTGACAATATGTTCTTATAAGGTGTTTAAAAGTTTCTTTAAATAACAATATTAATACATGTTTAGCTAAATTCACATTTTAAAACACCTAAAAATTGAGGTGGACACTAGGTTAATGGAACAAATCTGCTTGAACTACCAATTAAGTGTTGTTACTACTACCATTAGAGTATATATGTGCTCTACACTTTAAAACCACATCAAGAAGTGTATCCATTTTATACAATAATCATCACAATTCAATGTAATGTGTAATAATGTTTTGACATTGGACTTCCTACCAATCAATACAATGAGGTTAACCCAGTGAAACTAAACTATTTCACTGTTATGTAATATATATATATATATATATATATATATATATATATATATATATATTGTAACAACAATAAATAACGCCAAGTTGTAATAACAAAACGTGGTGATGTAAACCGTGGTGATGTAACTACTCAATTGTTATGATGTAATTTGAATATTCTAATAAAGTAATAATGAAATTAGGTAAAATTCTCCCTAAACACAAATCAAATAACCAATTGAGATACTTACATTTCATCACTAATTTGTGCCTTTGACTCAACGGTAGAGCCGGTTCAAATAAAATGATCGCATAATTCCCTTGAATGCTGCTTGATTCCAATCTGCTAAATTATTTCCCCTTCACTAATTAATAAAAAATGCAATATAAAAAATTATAAAAATATAATGAAATGAAATCTCGCCATGTTGTCTTTAGTTATAGGAACAACAAAACCTAGTTAATGAACAATAATAGTGTTTATGAAAATAAAAGAAATATTAACGTGCAATTAAGTTTATTTGTCCTATTGATGGATGATTGAGAAAAATAAGAAGTCTTATTACTATTCTTAAAGTATAAAAAATCATTAAATAATTACCTTCGTAATTTCTGTACTTAACATGTTTATAAATTTTGGTTTCATATGAATCGGAATTGTCAACTTGGTGAGGTCAGGATTGCATAAATGTGGTGCAATCTTGATCAACCACACTACGACCAAATTGCCAAACTGGAACTATTCTTTAATTTAATAGTGAAAATTGTCTATCTAATAATTTTATTGCATTGGTTGAAGTTCTTGTATGTAAAATTTGCGTTGTACAATGTAATCCAAGTAAAAATTTCCATTAGAATTAGAAAAATAATAGTGGTAAAATAGTGGTAATAATAAAATAGTATAGTAGTAGTGCCATTAAAACCACACAAAAAAATAGTATAGTAGTAGTGCCATTAAAACCACACAAAAAAAATGGTGCCTGCAAAAGAGCAAATGCTTTAATTTAAAATATTTCAAATTAAAAGGCAACTTACCACCAAAACTGATGGCACTATTACAAAAAATTTTGGGATAACCCAAAACAATGCATCCCGCTACAACATTCTGCAGGAAGTGAATTAAATAAAGGCTTTCAGAATAGCTCCTGTAGGTGTCCCCCCACGCATCTGCGCATAGAATTAAGGAAAGGGAAATATAACTCTTTATGAAATATTTAAACCTAAAAAGATATGTACTATGAAATGCAAATTAAGTTGCCCTTTTCAATCCTATAATGCAAAACTTAAAAAACTTTTCCTTATATGTAAACTAATAAATGAATGAAAGATCTTAAATTAAAGTATTTTTAATACAACACAAAAAAGGGTTGTTACAATATATACATATATATATATATATATATATATATATATATATATATATATATATATATATATGTATATTACGTAACACTTCTAATTTTCATTACGGAACCGTATTACATGATAGTGAATTTACACATATAGTACAGTGTTTCATTATTCGTGTGCTACCTATATAGGAGTAGAAAAAGCTTATAATAGTCTAAGTTGTAAGCGACATGTGCATCATGGGCTTTTGCTTGTATTTTATAGTGTCTTAAGTAATACAAGGCATAGTGGTAACGTACAGTGAAATTAGTGAAAATTATATTATTTTATATATAAATTGCAGTAATTTGTCTGGAAATTAAAGGCATAGCGCACCAAGTCGGCGAAAATACATCTTCATTGAAGACCAGAATGCTTCAACGTGATTTGTGCAGGTACGAGTGATAGGATCCACAAAATTTTGTGAATGGTTTGCCGTTTTGTGCACAAACGGTGATACTCCACCCAAGCGTACCAAGTTCGAGTAACCACGCCAACGATCAATCCATATTTCTGAATCTGGCCGTACATGTGATTGAATTAGAGCACATTAAAGTATTACTATTTCTATCGATCCTGAACATCGTAAATACCTAGCAGCCACTTTGCAGGAACAACTCTGCCAACATTGTACTTTCTTTTAGCACCGATTCATCAATCTGTATCACATGTCCAGTCCACCTGTAATCTTGTCATCATTACTGCTGAACCCACCCGCACATACACAGCCATAAAATGTTGATTATTTTCCGTACATCAACTCTTACATCTTAACTAATATTAACTAATATGGAGTATTCCTTATTACATCGCGTGCCATAAAAACATGTCCTAGTGCCCTTGTTGCACACATCCTAAAAGAACATTGTCTTCTGCATCACCTTTCCTTACATCACAAACTTTCTCGATTCTATGATTTCCCTTGTAAATAATGCAGAAAATCATTATCAGACTGAAATACATCGGTCACATTCATTATAAAGTGCTACCACATAAGGTTTACACAATTTTTTTTTAAATTAATGTATATACCTATTGTTAAAAAAATCCTTTATTAGTAAAAATATATGATATTTTTTTAAATTATTTATTTATTTTCTTTATTCTTAATGAAATATGTACCAAAAATGTTTTATACTAAAAAATATTTAAACTAAATTTAGACAGTAATAGCATTGTTTATATATTCTAGTTTAGTTACTAGTTAATGCCAACCTACTTTACAAAAATATGAGTATCTCAAGACAGTATGCATATGGCCGTACACTCCAAACGTTAATATTTCAAAAGTTTATGAATGATCCGCAAATTTTTTTTTAGTTAAGGTCTAAATTACCTAAAGTAACGAATGACACCTATAGAAATTGCGAGAGTAGACAAACAAATATCGCACCAGAGCTCTTACAATTTTTAATAATGTATGTTTTAAGTGTTAATAATAATTTATTGTAACCAACAATTTTTACATATAAATAATACCTATTATTCGTCTGTTAACCTTGAGGTTAACAGATCAATATTACTCAGTTAACTTATTAAACGGCGTAACGGACTGTTAACTGCTAACAGTAATTGGTGAATAGAAAAGTGTCACATTAGCAAACTGTTATTGACTTAACTCTTTGATAGCATCTTAACAATGGTGAATACGGCTGTTAGAAGGGCGATATGTGAGCTAGCGCTGCGCGGACGTTTACTATGACTGCCACGTCGACTTCGCGCCCTTCTTCGTTTATGACGTAATGAGTGCGGGTGGTCACTCTTCGTTACGGTACGTATCAATTAGAAGACAATTATAAGAAAATAAAGTAAGGCTTCGCTACACTATCAGTAAATGCACCCAGAAAAGCACTTTTTTTAATAATAATAATAATAATAATAATAATAATAATAAATATTTATTGTGTGAACGTGTTGGTACACTTACACTCGTCGGGTAATAAGGAAACAAAGGTTATTATCCCACTTCTGATTATTGATCAACTGATTATATTTTTATTAATTTTAACTTTATTACACACTTTTAAAATAAAACAACCTACTATATGAATAAACCATTTTCTGTAAATGCAACTCGCTAAGTAATCCTGTTCTAAATCAAGCATCGACTTCTACTTAAAATAGTCTATAAATAGAAAGAACTCACTAATAAAACAAAAACCATAAATAATCGTAATTGTTATAAAACATGTCAACATACTCGTGACCGAGGAAAATACCATTATGTTATGGCCATTTCATTTTTTTTTACTGAATTGGGTGCTTATAAAAGTACTTACTCCTAGTAAAATTATATTTCATCTGGAACAGCTAGCTATTGAGGAACACGAATTTTCTATAAAATTCTTTTATAAATTATTAGAAATATAGCGTTTCGTAAATGGGTTGACCTCAAATTGAAACAGAATTTGAGGGTGTGCCAAAAAGTAATAATTTTTATGAAGGTTGCTTCAATAAAACATTACTTGTATGGTTTTCAATATCCATAGAAATGAACATTGCGGTGTTTTAAAAGGAAGGCTTGCATTGATAAAAATTCATAGAATCGCTACAATTTGGTAACACTAATTACTGAGAAAAACACTTCGTAGAGATTAAATAGTATTGCGTTAAGTTTCATTTGATAAACGGTAATTATTTAAGTTTGGTGGTGATAATTTTATTGTGTAAGTCGAAAGAGGTGAGGATATACGTTATATTTCATTTTATACAATACTTTAGACATACAAAATGTTTTGTAATCATCAAGAACATTTTGTGATTACGTATATATTGTAAAAATGATGTTATCTTGCAGACTACTTCAGAGCTTCTAGCTCATAACTTTCTACTCCAGTGTTGGTGTAGTTGTTATACCAAAATAATAAACAATAATAGCAACCTAGTAGTATTTCGATTTTAAAAACCAAATAGTACTCTTTCTTGATTTATACTCATAAGTATATATATATATATATATATATATATATATATATATATATGTATATACTAAGAAAACGTATACGTGTCGACTGCTATCATCTTCAATGAGCAATAGAACGTGATTAATAGTTGTTAATGTTATAACAACTTCATAAAATATGTGGAACCGCAAAAGTGGTGTTATGGTAAGTACATTTAATTAAAAACATATGTAGGTTGACCTCCACAGTAGGTTTTTGGTATAAGATGTGAGTGAGTTTCTTTTCTAGGTTAACATTATTTTTTTACAACCAGTTTTACACATTTTTTGTCAATTAAATCAAGAAAATTACTATGTATGCAAATAAATGCATTATTTTTTCAGAATAGAATACGAACTTTTTTCTATCTTGATTATAAATAACCTTACTTCTGATCCTAAACTTCGCATCTTCATTCCGTTTCGGGTCCAATATTTTTATTAGAATTTTTTTTCTTCCTTTCACTTTGTTCTAATCCCCCTTTTTTGTAAAGTAATCAAAAGGAAATCAATATCAATGGGTCCAAATACTTAAATACATTGTTTCGGAAGACTCTGACGTATGAGGAATGCAGCTGATCAGTTAATCGTACCTCATCTGGTTGTTTGGCAGTGTGTCACGCTGTTAGGTTCATGGTGAGGAGCGCATCTATATTCGGAAAGAAGCGAATCATTGGGACAGGTATTAAACCTCCCAGTGACTTAATTGCGAAACTAATTTTATTGGACAGTTAAATTGGTTCCCCTAGTGTTTTATATTTCTCTTTACAACACAGAAGTTTCCCCCAGTGCGCTGTAATATTCCTTTATGACTGTTATAGCTTCCTTATCCTAAGTGATGTCATGTAATGAAATGGTGGGTTGTAGATACTATAACAACTATTATAGTACACCTCAAAATCAGTAAGCATACGTTTATTTTCAACACATAAACGCAAACTTCTAACCGTAAGATATCTCTCCTCCCGTGCTTGAAGGCAACCTTACATTAGAGCAGCTTTCTCACTGTGAGTGTATATGTACAATATGAAAAGCTAGAATAAATACACCTTATTATATAAATCTATCACGCATGTGCGATTGTTTGGGTTTTATAATAGGTGATTTTGTGTGCGCGTGTGTGCGTGTGTACGTGTGTGCGTGAGCACGTGTGTGTGCGTGGCTGTATGCGTGGGCACGTGCGTGTGTGTATGAAAATTCTAGATTGCTTATTTTGTGAGGGGCGCAGGCGTTAGTGAGGTAGCGGAAGGTGTTATGAGGTGGGTAGTGATTTGATACAGAATAGGGTGGTTGATTCTGTAGTCTGTCGTGGTTTTAATTAAACTACTTAGCTTTTGAGTTTTTAATGGTATATATTTTTAATTTATCTCTATACAAATCTATACGTTTTGATAATACTTACAGTTATCGTCTTCAGTAGTCGTAATAATGATGAAAGTTTACATTTTCATACTTTGTGGCACTTACGCACTTACATAATTTTGATTATTTACGATATCAACAACCCATTATTGTTGTAGAATATTTTGTTAATCGTAGGGTTTACGGTTTACGGTTTCCGGTGGAAACCCTCTGTGTTGGGGAAGTGTTAGGTGTGTGGGATTGTTTGGGTTTTATAATAGGTGATTGTGGGGGTGTATGAAAATTTTAGATTGACTTATTTTAAATTTAGAATGATAGAGGAAAAATTCAGCACTTGTTTTTTATATGTTAAATTAAAATTTCGAGAACCGTTTGTTTATGTAAAATTTGTAATGATGAGCTTTATATTGTTATTTTGGTAGAGGCTTATACTGAGATCAGCAGCATGACTGTACAGTCTTTTGTTTTATTTATTGGTTCATGTGGAGAATGTGTTGTAAAAATTTTAGGTTAGTTACAAATACTACTTATTGATTTTTAGAGATGACTGCTTTAATTCATAAGAACTAGACTGGTCTGTAATTTCAGTTATTATTGAATTTACATTCGATTCACTATTACATGTACTGTTACATACGAGAAATACAAAATACTACTCATTTTTCTAGTTTATATGTAGTATTTAAGTAAAATCTGAAAAAAAGGTTTGCATATATAACAATACAATACAATAAAAGTAAAGGTTCTAGTATTTTTTCGGATATCAACATCAATAACCAAATTAAATATTGAAACCAATGAAAAGTATAGTAATTCCAATAAAAAAAAACTACTTGTTAAAGTATTTTACTTTTGGTGTAGAGTAATTACGGAAGTATTCTTGCAAAACTTTGCATAACATACACACTGTGTCCAAGATAAGATTCTCACTATGGAGATCTCGTTATTATAAATGATAGAGCAAAATTACAAACACTCCAACACTGTATCAACTTTTTGAAAATGCGGGTCTGTACTCAAAAATTTCGTGATGATGGTTCATAAAAGGTTCAAAGCGCGATCGGACCATCAAAGGTGATACATAGCTGAATTTGTATTAAAAAAAACCTTTCAAAATCAGTTGTCAAGATATGAGGACCGTATTTAAATAAATAAGTTGATGATGGCTATAAAAGTAGGAAACGACCGATTGAAAAACTGACTATGCCATGTTGAAGCCCGTACAAGTTACCATGAATAAATACCTTTATTGCGATGTTTACGATGGCACACTGTATATATATATATATATATATATATATATATATATATATATATATATATATATATATGTTGGGCGCAAAGCGCGAAAACGGCCAATGGTCGATTTTTTGCTCAATCTTAGGTTTGTACGATCTAAAGTAGCCAAAGCCCGAATTTGAATTTAGTTTCCGGCTTTGATTGTGTAAAATCAGCCAAACCTAGGATTGTGCAATTGCGAAGCGACCAAAGCTGGAAATAACGGTCAATTGTTATTTCTCGTCGCGCGTAATTTGGCGCTTGCGTGTAGCAGTGTGGTATAGCATTGTGGTGCCAGTCTGAGATTGTTCTTGACGGAGTTTACACGTGTTGTTGCGTTTATGCGTTTACGATGTCTGCTGTAAGTGAACATGAATTTAAGTTGAAATTGGATGCTTATATCCACAAAAGTGAAACGAATAATAAATTCCTCTTAAATCCGTGTAAGTACAATGAACTAATATCCGAGGTAAACGCTTCTCTATGTAAAACAAGAGAAAAAGAGCCTGTTACGTCATTGGATTATCGACGAGTTAAGAGGTGCGACGTTCTAACCATTGGCGATCGACAAATGAGGATGAATTAAAGTATTTTTGCCATACAGATGAGTTGTATGAAATTATTCACAAAGCCCATGTAGATACAGGACACAAACGAACACGGTGTATGGACAAAGAACTTAAAAGAAGATACTGCAATATCACGCGTGATGTGATTGGTATTTATTTAAGCCTATGTGGACAATGTCAGTTAAGAAAAAAACATAAAGGAAAGGGACTAGTGGTTAGGCCAATCTTGAGTAAAACCATGAACTCTAGAGGGCAGGTGGATCTGATTGACATGCAAACCGAAGCAGACAGAGATTATAAATTTATTTTAAATTACCAGGACCACTTGACAAAATTTGTGTTTTTGAAACCTTTGAAATCCAAAAGAGCTTCGGAAGTAGCTTATAACCTGTTAGACATTTTCTGTATAATAGGTGCTCCTTACATCCTCCAAAGTGACAATGGGAGGGAATTTACAGCAGCTGTAATAAGGGAAGTTGCTGATATGTTTGAAGCTAAAATAGTCCACGGAAAGCCAAGGCATTCTCAGAGCCAGGGAAGTGTCGAAAGAGCGAATCAGGATGTTAGGGACATGTTGATTTCTTGGATGGCAGAGAACAAAGGTACTAACTGGGCTGACGGACTGCGATTCGTTCAGTTGAAGAAAAATAGATCGTTCCATAGAGGGATAAACAGAAGTCCATATGAGGCAATGTTTGGGGTTCCTATACGAAATGGCCTGGTGGATTCAGATATACCTCGGGAAACTCTGCAAACTATTACCAGAGAAGAAGAGCTTGAAAACATATTAAATGATAATCCTAATGTAGGCGCTTCCAGCGACTCGGATACAGATGACGAAAATCCTGCAACTTCACATGAAAGCTCCAGAGTTAAGCAAGTTCCACAAAAACAAGTAAGTAATAGTAGGTAAGTAGGCAGAATATGCACTTACACGTGTTTTTTTTTATAGTGTTCCTGTGCAGCTGACAATTTATGCGAGATTTGCATTCGCCAAGAAAAAATCACACAATCACGTGAAGCATCGTGCACATCGCAAAAAAGGCAAGCTGTTAAAATGCTGCAGAGGTCGAGCAAAAAGTTTCCTTCTGTTAGCATTGGCCAAAACGTTTTGATAAGAATTCCAGATGTAGACAGAGGGCGTGTTGCACCAAGTAATGTAATGGCTGTTGTTATGGAACGGAAAGACGAAACTGACCTTTACCAGCTAGGAACACCATCAGGGGTCCTCGACAAATTGAATTGTACGCAAGAAACGAATTCCAAACAGCAGAACATAACTTCATCGAAATAGAAAATGTTCCAGGCGAACAGCTTACATTAAGAACCGCCGCTGCAGTATACTCTCAATCAAAGCAAGGTTTTGTTAGATGTGAGTGTAAAAAGAACTGCGAAAACAAGAGATGCAACTGTTTGAAAAAATTAGTAAAATGCAACTCAAAATGTCACTCATCGTCAAGTTGCAGAAATAAATAATTATGAAAATATGTTTCTGTTGTTTTGAAGTATTTTATACAGTTTATTTCAAGTACTGTCTATTATAATACTCATCTTGTCTGGTTTCTCATTATTGTGAACTTGAGTTTTGTTTTATTTTCTATTTTAATGTTTAACTTGTTCATTTCATACTTATTTATGTATTGTGTTCCTTCCTAAATATAGATTTAAACAAACTATACTACCAGTTTCCATAAAACATGCTTCCAATTTACCTTTGTAGCTTTCTAGCCTTTTTGTGTACGTGTGCGTGTGTGTGTGTGTGTGTGTGTGTGTGTGTGTGTGTGTGTGTGTGTGTGTGTGTGTGTGTGTGTGTGTGTGTGTGTTTTTTTTAATTAAAAAAGAATTCTGGTTCCTGCTAGGAAGCTGCCCTGTCAATGATTTCACAACTAGTTTTTAGGCTTCTGTAATATTAAACCAAAAATCGAACATTATTTTCAGCTTTGGTCGCTTCGCAATTGCACAATCCTAGGTTTGGCTGATTTTAGACGGCCAAAGCTGGAAACTGAATCAAATTCGGGCTTTGGCTACTTTGGAATGTCCAAACCTAAGATTGAGCAAAAAATCGACCATTGGCCGTTTTCGCGCTTTGCGCAATATATATATATATATATATATATATATATATATATATATATATATATATATATATATATAAGAGAGAGAGAGAGAGGGAGAGAGAGAGAGAGAGAGAAAGAGAGAGTGGAGGGAGGTGATTCCAACAAGCTTACCATTTATTCGAAAATTTCTTCACAGTAATTTGGTTTATATTTAATTTTTTTGCTATTATTTTTGTAATAGCTATTATAGTACTGAACACAGCGCATAAATCTTTTGTTTTCTATTTTAAGTTTAAACTGGTGCAAGGCAATTTGAATATTACAAAATGAATTTCAGGTCAAAAGAGAATTCATGCCGTAATTTTACGCATATTCGAACAATCTGCATAATTGCACTATGTGATTTAACAATTTCAACATTTTCGAGTTCTTTAACTTTCGAATGAGATTTTTTTTTATTACGCGCAATATGATTACAGGGTATCCCACCGGAAAGCAAATCGATCGATTCTGGGAAAAAATGCATACGAAAATTTAGAAAATTTGGCAACGTACTAATGTTGGTGGGGGACATACGACTAACTTGATTATTTCAAATGGAATACCCTATATGTTATTACATTTTTGAATTCCTGTTAAAATTTTAAGTCGATTTTGTATATCATGTCCTATACCTAACTGTAAGGATTTTCGTTTGCAGACCTTAAAATAATGATTAATTTTTCCTATAAGGAAGCCTTTTTTATTTACTTGTTACCTTGTTGGAAATAGCATACTTTATTATACTTTTGTGACTTTTCAATATTTACTTATGCAGTGCTAAAACTCAATTTTTTTAAATGGAAACCCCAAATATTATTATTTTGTTTAGTGATTAAAAATAAAGGTAAGCTTGTATAAGGCTGTCTGTCTCGAAAATTTGTCGTTTTCGAAATATAGAAATAGCGATTTTCGGATATTTTGCCACATATTCCATAATGTCTGTATGACAAGCGGTGTTAGAGTCAGGGTTGGAGCGGGATGGCTAAAGGAAAGGACCGACCGTCAACAGTATTTTGTAAAAAATTATCGATAAGGTATCCACCATGTGGAGGTGCGCCATCATGTTGTTTAAACAGGTTTCTATAAAATTTACTGGCAATTGTCTATAATTTGCTATTGTCAACATTTCGCAAAATATTCAAATAGCCTTCACCTACAATTTAATACCGCACAATAAACGATAAAATGCCAAAATTCTTGTAAATGTTCTCTAAGTACATTTAAATTCGAATTATCACGATTAAATGCTGCGTTGTTTGTAAATGTGGCTTCGTCTGACCTAATGATATTGTCCAAAAAAAACTGTATCCTTGTGTGCATGGTATCACAAATTCACAAGATGCCACTCGTCTGGGAAAATCAGTTTCTTCTAAATGTTGCACAATGAAAAATGTGTATGGATGAAATTTATTTTTTTGCAATATTCTGTGAAGTGTTGACTTAGACAACCCTGACTCTAACACAGCTTGTTTTACAGATATTGTTGAATATATCCCAAAATAGCTATTTCGATATTTTTATTACTGAAAAGCGGTTTATTTCTTTGTACTATTGCCTTAGCGAATGCAAAATTCTTGGAATTCTCTATATTTATTTAGCTGCACATGATGAAGGCTTCTGCTTTTGTGGATATCGAATTGCACATGTGTCACATGTTCATGATATAACTTTATTACATTCTCCATAAATAATAAATAGGTTTAAATAATCTTCGTTTGATTAATTTAGGCACCCCTGCATGATTGTTTACAACTTTTAAATAGTAGAATGTCACAATGACAGCTTCTTACATTTATCTAACATTTGATTGTTTTTCACCTTGTCATAGCCAACTAATAGTAATTATTATATCAAGGTCACACCAAAATCGCAATTTAAAGTTAAATTATCAATATTTCGAAAACTACAAATTTTCGGAAGACAACATTATAAAAACTTACCCTTATTTTTAATCATTAATCAGATAAATTAAAAAAAATGGGGTTTGCCATTTCAAAAAGTTGACTTTTGGTATTTTTGTCAAATTCATTTTTAATTTTATCTTTAGAACACCCTGTAATAATATATAGGGTGTTACATTTAAAAAAAGCAAGTTGACGTCTACTTCAGGTATAACCGGAAGTGTCACAACTGTCAAAATGTTTTAGTCGTATGTCCCCATCAGCATTAGTATGTTGCCAAATTTTCAAAATTTTCCTGTGCATAATTTTCTCATAATCGATCGATTTGGTTTCCGGTGGAACAACCTGTATAAGAAAAAATCTAAGAGGTTATAACTGTGAAGTGTGAGAATCGTTTATTAATGGGAATTGTAAAGCAGCACCAAATCATGCATTAATAGGGACTATTAATAAACCATTTAAATGAAGTTGATAGGAGCCGCTTCATTGATTTGTATGAAACATCTAACAATGAACATATTGCGTCAAGGATGAGAACTGTCATTACGGGATAGTAGCCTGGTCGATATAAAATTTTCACTTTGGAAAAACAGAAAAATTAAAGAAAACGATTTTCTGAAAAATATTGTAACCAACTCGCGTATTAATGCGCGAATTGACGATCTTGACGTTTTTAACACGTTGACGCTTACGCGTTAAAACGTCTCATGGTTAATCGCCTTTAATAATACACTTGATGGTTAAATAAGTATAATCACACGATAACTCTCACACGCCTGTTGTTTATGTTTATATCACTTCTTTTTGTTTAAATAAAACTCTTTGTAGTATTAAATCTTTACATTGAGTAACCACGTGCTTATTGAACAGATCCAGTGGTTGAACTACCTAAGTTAAAAATAAATTTTCGTTTAAAACCCTAATCTTCTGAAATGTCAGGAAAGTAAGGGCCTTTCTTACGATACAATCCACATGTGTTTAAGAAAACTATAAATTAATTAATAAAATACTTATCTTTTTTGGGTTTTTTAATGCTTTACCAATTGTATGTTTAATTACCACAGCACTATAATTTAACGTAAGTAGTAGTAGTAAATTAAAAAATTACAAAAAACGTTCTGCATTATGCTTTTCTTTGTTAATAACACTTACACTTATTGACAAAGATATCTCTTTGTTAGATTTAACTGGATTATTTTATTTGATGTCATGCTTATATTTGTGAATGCTTCTATCATTTTGAAATTGAAGTTTTTCACAACTTTACACTTACATGATAACTTGATTAAATTTTGTTAAATGTGTTTTTTGACTGACATTTTTCATTGTTAGCCTTCGACCGTTAGAGGGTGTTCTGATTTGTCAACTTTAAGACAGTTTAACAATATTTAATTTTTAATGACCTAGTTATTCTTTACTAAAACTTAATTCTATACTTGGCTTTATACGTTTCTCAAACTGCAATATTAATAGCAGGCTGATGTTTATGTTTTAATTTTTCAACTTTGACAAAATGCTTTACAACATCTTTAACAATTTTAAAAGATATTATTACTGACGAAGATAACTGTAAGTGTTATTGAAACGTTTAATGTAAAATACACCATTAAAAAACCCAAAAAAGATAAGTAGTTTATTATGTGTGATAATGGTGAAAATTTACATGTTCATATAAATTAATTAATAATACTAAACATATCTATAAAAAACTATAAAAATTAATTCTTCTAAACATATCCCCCACCTTGGAAGGATCCCTTTTCAACTCAAAAACAATATAAACGATAATACTCGATACATGTACATAATCAATTATAATACCAAAACCAAACAAATGTATATGACCAAAGTGTTATAAATTCAACTTCCCCTTGGTCGTAACTGAAGAAGAAAATTATCCTAAATTCTATATTGTCTGTCAATCAGATTAGGCTGTCACCTGCTCCTTATCTTTGTTCTGTTGGTAGAATGCATAATTTAGTAACCGGTCGTTTATACACTCCACTGCGCGTTTTTACACTGGCGACACGTATCACTTTATCCGCACCTGGATGTACCTTAACAACCCGTCCTAGCTGCCATCTCAAGGGTGGAGTATTTTTGTCGTGCAAAAGCACCATCGTTCCTTCGTGTATCGTGGGCTGATCATTTTTCTGCCACTCCTCCTCCTCTGTTGCAACTCGATAATTAATTCTTTAGACCAGCGGTTCCAGAAATGGTGAATAACTTGCTGACAGCGTTGAAATCGTGATAACATCGATTCCTTGACGTAGGCCAGATTGCGTTCTGGTACACTAAGAAGACCTCTGCCTATCAAGAAGTGAGCAGACGTAATAGGATTAAGGTCATTTGGGTCAGACGATAAAGGTGTAAGGGGTCGGGAATTTATTACCGCTTCTATTTGCGTTAGGATAGTATACAATTGTTCAAATGTTAGAATGACATTACCAACGATTCGACGTAAGTAATATCTTACAGTTTTTACTTCGGCCTCCCACAAACCGCCAAAGTGGGGAGAGCGAGGGGGGATAAAGGTAAATGCAATACCTTCCGATGTCAAAGCATTCTCAAATCCTGGTTTATTAGGCTGCGACCTTGAAGACCGCATACATTTTTTAATGCTGCGTCAGCCCCAACAAAGTTTGTGCCATTATCTGAATAAAGTCTCGAGGATTTTCCCCTCCTTGCCACAAAGCGCTTTAAAGCTGCTATAAAACCTTCAGTACTGAATACCTTTAATGGCAAAACAAACAAAAAAATACAAACGTACGCCTTCACAGGTTTACTACTCCGACCCTTTTATTTTTTAATAAAAATAAGGCCACAATAGTCCACGCCACAGATGTTAAAGGGAAACGTTTGTGTTATACGGTCCTTGGGTAACGAGCCCATTATTGGATTCGTAAACTGCGGGCTTGAAAATAAGTTACACACTTTCCCACAACTGACTTAACTACATTACGTCCTGATATCGGCCAATATTTTTCCCTAACTGTTGCTAATAGCGCTTGAGGACCTGAATGTAATGTTCTTGTATGTTCGTTTAGTTTATGTTTAGGCGGTAGCAAGCATGGATGCTTTTTCTTCTGTGGGAAATTTGAATATTGGAGCCTCCCCCCTACTGTAATAACGCCGTCTTCGTTTAGAAATAGATTGAGTGCCAAGAGCCTGCCGTTAGAACTTATTCCTTTATTTGTTTTTAAATGGGAGATATCCCTAGAAAAAACTTTTGCCTGAGCTACCTTTATTAATGTTTGCAGCACCTTATGCAACTCTTCTAGCGTTAAACTACCCATTTTTCTTGCATGTTGTGGTTGAGTGCTGTTAAATCTGAGTCATAAACAATGAGCCGTGATTCTTTGAAGCTTTGTGAAAGAAGTGTTTATCAAATATTTCAAAATTGACACCAACTATTGCCTTAAGCGTTGTTGTTTGCCGTCTAATTTCGGCAAGATACTGTGGAGTTTCTTGAGACTCATTATATGGCCCTACCGGCCAATTATTTTTTGGTTCGCAGGGTTATCCTTAGACGGAACATGTCGCCATGTCTCTCCATTGTAATTTTCCTGTATTTATGGCACTCGATTTCCGACAAATGGCTTTAGGATACTGGGGCACAACCTTATCCACGCTGGCGCTACCGTAGAATTACACCAGCAAATTCCATTAGAAAATTTTATATTCAGAGCTTCCCGAACCTTAATGCTTAATCTAGAAAGAAGCACAGCCCCCCGCAAAGTTCTAGCCTCGGAATCGAAGCTCCTTTTATAGGTGCTACCTTAGATTTGGATTATAATAATCGCACAAGAACATTTCCGAGTTATCGTCGTTGTGAATATACAAACACGTCCCATAAGCGCTTTCCGCTGCATCGCAGAAACCATGCATTTCCAAAATTTTGAAGTTGCTGTTTAAAGTACACCGGGGAATTCTAATATTTCCCAAACCGTCTATCTCATTCACAAATTGAAGCCAGCGAGTGTGTAAGTTTGCGGGTATAGACATGATAACTTGTGTGACCATAATTTTTTAAATATAAGTTTTGGAACCATAATACACGGAGCTAATAGACCTAACGGATCGAAAATATTAGCTATAGTCGGAAGGATTTGTCGCTTAGTTACGTGGTGCCCGATTTATCTGTGTGTGTGTTATAACTTATTATATCAGAAACGGGCAACCATATTAGGCCCAAAGTTTTCGTGCCTTCTTGTGGACCAAATTGTATAACCATAGATTCTTCAGAATTTTGCACTCCTTTCAAGACCTTTGATTCATTTGAAACCCACTTTCTTAAACAGAAACAACCCCTCTTTAGGATTTTTATAATTTCATCGCGTACGCGTATGGTCTCTGCAATTGTATTTGCTCCCATGAGCAAGTCATCTACGTAGAAATCCTTTAGGATAGTTTTCGAGGCGTGCGGATATTAATGAGCATTTTCGTGAGCTAATTGCTGAAGGTACCGAATTGATAAAGAGGACGCAGCCTATGTACCGTATCTGACCGTGTTCAAACGGTAATAGCTCAAACAATCAGATGACCTTTCGCGCCACACAATACGCTGCAAATCTCTTTGGTCTGACTGAACTAGTACTTGACGGTACATTTTTGCGACGTCTGCAGAAACCATGTATCGAAGGGTGCGAAACCTAATTAGAATTGAAAATAAGTCATCCTGCAGAACGGGTCCTGCCAGCTGAATATCATTTAGTGAGACACCCGTCGTCTTTTTCGCGGATGCATCAAACACTACTCGCAATTTTAGAGTCATACTATCTTTCTTGAGGATAGCATGATGTGGTAGATAATAGTTATTGTCAGGCTCCTCATCTAAATTGGTTATTTTGGTCATGTTACCTGTCGCTTCATACTCTCTAATAAACGCTATTTAAGGACTGCTTTAAGGGAATAGATACTATAAACCTACCATCGTTTTGACGAATAGTGGTTCGTTCAAAATGACGCTCACATAATCTTTCATCGTATGATAATATCCTTGTCTTAGGACACCCCTTCAAATTCCAGAACTTCATTACCTGATCGTGCAATTCTAGATCAATGGGATTACGTTCCGCCAAGTTACAAACAACTTCTTGCTTTTGAGAAAATATTGGGTCAATAGGACCGGCCAATACCCACCCAAGATTTGTTTTTTGTATCACAAGATTGGTACTCTTTAAAGTTACTTGACCAATGCATAGTAAATTGTAAAATATTTCGGCCCCTGCTAATAAATCAACCGTACTAGGCTCGTTGAATGTCTTGTCTGCGAGTTGAATGTTAGAAGGAATACCTAGCCTTGTGCTGTCAATAGAAAAATTGGGGAGGTTTCCTGTAACTTGTGGAACGACTATGCAAGAAATTTTATATTTGTATTGCTTATAATTGGAGTATAATTCTAATTCAACGCTATGAGTTAAGTTTGTGGCTATTCGATTTATCCCAACTACATTTATGTTTATTTTGGTTCTACATGAACCGAACTTATTTACTAACTTTTCACTTATAAAATTTGATTGGCTTCCGCTATCTAATAAAACCCTACATTGGTGGACATTTTCTAACTGAAATATATTTACAATTGCCGTATACAACAAAATTCTTGACGGATAGCTGACAACGTTATACGCAGCGACTAATTGCTCCTCGGCGACGTTATCCTGTGATGTTTGAACATCAATTATTTTAGATTCAGGTAGATTCTGGTCCCCAGAACTCTGAGAATTATTTAAGTGCAATAAGGTATTGTGCTTCCTTCTGCAAATTCTATCTAGCTGGTATCGTGGTGGTGACACGATCTGCTTAGCATTCGAGAGGTAATGCGTATATGAACACCATGTGCGGCTGCTTAGGCGGGTGCTGGGGTAGTATTTTCTCCCTCAGAACCCTAACTCCGTTCCTTCCGATCCTATCCAGACCACACCCATCCTTCATCCCACCATGCATATATACGTAATATATGTATGCTGGGAATCCATGATTGTGGCTGAAGGAGCTCGGAAAGCTCGAGCAGCCCGCCCTCCCCCTTGGGGAGGGAATGAAATATGTGGCCTTTTCCTTTTTTTTTTTCTGCAAATTCTACAGGGCGGTCCCTTACAAGGCCTGCTAGAATGATTATCGCTCAAACAATGGAAACATAATTGTCTACCCTTTACTTCATCGATACGCGAAGCTACAGGAAGTGACTTAAACCGTTCACAGTAATATATATTATGCGCTTGTTTACAGAAAACACATAGCGGCTGCTTGTTCCCATTTGAATTTGCTGTAAATAGGGAATGTGCCGAAAAATTTTGAAATTTATGCGAGTTTTGTTTATTTGTCCTTGTATCGGAATGAGCGACCTGTAAAGTTTCCAACATTTCGTATTTATGTTTTAAAAACGACTTTAGATCGTTCATAGTTGGGAGCTCTCCCTCTATTTTATAGGATTCCCATTCGTGCTTGTTTAATGCATCGAGCTTGCTTACGACTAAATATATTAACAAAGCATCCCAATGATCCACGTCCTGAGATAAGGCCTTTAACGATCGCAAATGTTTAAATAAAGTATCATTTAAACTGTAAATTAAATAAACCCTAAAGCCTAAATCACTTATTATCATATCTTTCTAATGAGCTCCAGGCTACGGCGTAGTTCGAATCACAGATCTCCAAGGACCGAATTATTTCACTGGCCTCTCCCATTAACGACGCCTTACGATAATGATATTTTTTCTCGTTTCCTATGGCCTCATTATTGTGTATCAGTATAACATTTGTGTAAAAAATTCCTGCTTACGTAAAATTATCTAGACATACTTCTGTTTTTCAACTTTCAATATGGCAATCTTATGTATTGTCGATTTAGTATTCTCATATAAGAAACGGTAGTTTTTATTTCCAAATATATGTTTACCTACTTACTATTACAAAGGTGGCATTGATACAAAATCTTATGAATGCTAGACCATAATTTATCGCAATCAACACGCTCTTCTATATGAAATTCGTTTTAAATTATTTTTCTCTTAAAATAAAAAAATACAACTGGAACTAACAAAATAATTATTTACCTAACAGAGTATCTGAACCACACCAGGAAATGTATTTAATTTTATATATTAAAAGTAATTGAGGAATGCTGCCTTTTTAGTAATCTAATTTTTAATAATTGAATTACCAATTGAAGGCTTTCTACAATTTTTATGAACTCAGTAATTGTTATTATGTTTTATGGAACGCAAGAGACTCATATTATTGCAGCAATTAACATAGTGTTTCATTTAAGTATAAAATGAAACAATATTTTTAGCACAATGTTACAAAAAAGTTATACGTATAAAAATTTTGATGTCATTTATAGAAATCATTAATTCATTAGTAGTAATTATATAGGTAAAGGTTTGAGCTTACCGAATTTTATTACTTTGTTATTTGCGTAGTAATTTTCCAGCTCCCACCCAAGTACTCGGGGATAAGTCGATTTCTCAGAAAGTGGAGGGGGTAACGTAAAGTTGAAAATCTCAATTCGGCGTTTGGTGTCTTCTTGAAAGTATTGATTACATTTCGACGCAATTTGATAACAACCAGTAGATAGTAACACCGAGGAAAAAAGGAAAAGACCACGTATTTCATTCCCTCCCCGAGGGGGAGGGTGGGCTGCTCGAGCTTTCCTAGCTCCTTCAGCCACAATCACGGATTCCCAGCATACATACATACATTACGTATATATGAATGGTGGGATTAAGGATGGGTGTGGTCAGGATAAGATCGGAAGAAACGGAGTTAGGGTTCTGAGGGGTGAAATACTACCCCAGCATTCGCCTAAGTAGCCGCACATGGTGTGCATATACGCAGTGACCATGCCGCTACATGTATATGAGAAAAACCCCCTGAAAAAACCTCATGCAAGGTAGACGGTAACGGGAATCGAACCCATTACCTTCCGAATGCTAAGCAGGTTGTGTCACCACTACGCTACAAGCTCGGTTAACACCGAAATATTTGATACCCCCACCAGGAAAATAACTAGTTGCATTAGGATTTAACTGAGTCTTTAGAAATACTGATTCCTTTAGAACAACTGTGTTTTAATATAAGTATGTATTCTGGTAGTTAAACTTTAATTGAATATGTTGTACAATGTACAAACACAAAACTGATGTCATGGGTCGGATTTAAAATGGTTCCTTATGGCTTACCAATTAGCTTTTATCTCTTTTCATTTGTTCGCTATCCTTCAATTGTCAATTTTTGGCTGTTTATAAAATTTGTTACTCGCTTATTTGACGCACATATAGAATCAGTACTTAAAATTATTTACGTAATTATTACCATAAATTACGATGGTGTAGTCGAAAATAAAATATAATGCGAGGGATTTGACTTATGGCATAAACTTATATATTTTTAAATAGGAATCTTAAGTTATCATTACTCCATTAAAAAGTCTGTATCTTGTGCTTTTCAAAAATGTAAACAAGATAATACACTCAGTCACATATAAATTGCAACACCAAGAAGAGGTTGCAATTTCCTGGTCAAATTTGGAATATTCACGTATGTTATGGTAATAAATAATTAAAATTTGGAAGAAATATTTTTATTAGTTAGTAGATTATGTCGTCTTGGAGTATTGCCTTCCATTCAAGTTGCACCCCACGTCTCAAAGCCTCTAGAGTAAAAAGAGGACGCTGCAAGTTTCGCAACATTCTACCCATTATGTCTCATTCATGTTGAATGGGAGAAAGATTTGGACATTTTAAAGGCTAGGGCAAATCTTGAAGGAAAACCATGCTACATGAGGACGTGCATTATCTGCTGGAATAATAGATCTTCGAGCCCTTGTAAGTATGGCAGGAGATGTGTTCCAACCACCTTCGCAATGTACCGTTGTGCTGTCATATTGCCTCAAATAGGCCATAAGCGATCGCACCCCAAACCATAACACCCATAGTGCTATGTACGTACCTCTTAACTGTAAATCGAAGATTCCCTCGTTGATCCCTTCTTCCTCTGATACGACGGTCGTACATGTCTAAACCAAATCTAGATTCGTCACTAAAGACAACATGACGCCATTTAAGATTCCAATGAGATCTTTCGTTGCACCATTGTAACCGTTGCTGACTGCGGATTTATCGATTAGCTCTTCTAAGGGTTACATGGCGACCTTCTTCACCAAACCATGGTTCCTCTTCTACGACGTTCCTGGCCATCTTCTTCAAACCATGCACGGTTAGCAATTTCTCTTAACGAAAAACCAGCTTCGCGCAAATCAATAATTCGACCTCTCTCGAATTCACTTTAAATGATGGTAGTAACAAAAGAACAACAGCCAAATAATGTTAATTAACGATAATAAAAAAAGCAACAAGTCGTACTAAAAATACAGACCGAAAAAGTTAGCAAAAAAAAATTAAAGAACTGACAGATATGACTATCATATTACCTCGTGATAACAAAAGTTAATTAATTGTTACTGAACGGTAGCCCAACAAATCTACCGAGTTTCAATACAAAACTCCTACTACTTCCGGTTGCAATTTCTATGTTACTGAGTATATTATTTTCAACAACTAAACAGTTACAGAATAGATACTACATATATTGATATAGCTTAAGTATACTTCAGTATACTATTTAGCATTCCATTTAAAAAAATATTCAAATCATTCCTTGTTAAATTATTACAAGTTTTGTTGTAAACGTTAGTTTAAATTTTATGTAACTTAAAAAATAATGGCTGGTTAACAGAATGCTGAAATGTCATTTCACAAGTCTTTTGCTGATTAATTATCTTGATTTAAAGCATTTGAAAATATATCACAACATAAATGTAGCTTTTTGTACTTTTTAAAATTATAAACATAATACTATTTTAATGGCACTCCTCTGCTAGTAGTCAAAGCGAAAGAACGTGTTGTAAGTGTGCTACAACTTCTACCTTTGGTTAATGAAACATGTGCGGGTGAAATCAATCAATTTTTGCAAAGTTAGGTTTTTTGAACAGATTTTTATAATCCATTGGTTTGATTGTTAATAATAAACAAATATAATAATCTACTGAGTAGAATTTTAGTAACGTGTGAAATGGCTCTATAGATACACAAATAAAAAGGGTGCGGAAACAATACTGTTGCATTTCTATGCATTTTTTATACAAAATACGGTTCCTTCAAAAGCATGCCACGTACGATTATTAAAACTAAAGTAAACTTAAAGCTCAAATACCACCATTTTTCCTGAGATTCTAACTCATAATGTTTTGTAATAACAATAAAGAGAACTAATGAAATCACTTATTTTATTCCACGGTAACGCGGGATTGTACAAAAAATAGTAAATACATATTTGTAACAGTAGGATAAAGAACATGCCATAAAAATATTAAGCGGTAAGTACATGTGTCATGGATTTACCTGAAATAAATCCGCACACGCGCAGGTGCGCACTAGTAGACGCGCAGACACGCAGGCACGCGGACACGCGGAGACGCAGGCATGCTGACACGCAGACACGCAGACACTCAGACGCACCGCCACACATACGGGTATTTGATCGTAAAAGCTGGCCAAAAATATTTTTGGTATCGAATAAGGCCTAAGGATGTCAATACTAACAAATTTACTGTTCTATTATGTACTTCATGTAAAAAAAGCCCGTAATGACAGGGTGTGACGTTAGTAAGAGTCTGTTTATAACGTCAAAATTACATGCCTCTCGGGAAAATTTTCTCGAATAATTTAATCTGAAATCTTTGAAATGTTATTACGGGCTTCTGCAGCTTCTTTGGAGAGCTGACCGATTGGGAGTAAGGCCGCTGAAATTACTTCTGCTCCATGTCCTAAAATTTTATGAATAGTCGGGGACATTGGATTCCATTCATATAACTGAACATATAGTTCTTCAGCCTCTGTGGCACCACATATGTAACACCTCATAGTTGATGTTGTTTGCGTTGCTGCGTTACATATCTTGCCATCGGCCATAGTAAAAATCATAGTGTGCGTTATTTTCGCACCTTGGGCTCCAAAGCATTAATTTTAGTATTAATATACCGAATCTCTTCGTTCGTGATATCAACAGACTCTTGTAGAAATCTAATTCTAATATGTCTACAATACCGAGGCGATAAGGGTGTTGGATTTTGCCAAACAACGTTTGTGTTTTTACCACATAGTAACTGTAATGGTTCCACAGAGCTCTGAAAAATGTTGGCATCTAAGTATATCTCACTTTGGACCTTTGCTTATATTGCACTTGTTGCGACCCATCGCAACCCCATTTACAGTTCAATTACATTTGTTTTCGATCATCTTCATTTACTGCAGCCATAACTTCTTTTAAATGTATTAGTAATCTTAAAGCAGTATGATTCAGTAACTCTTGTAAGTTAATTTCGGCACACATAGCTGTAACTTTGTAAGATTTTTTGATAGGATAGCAACCGTTTTTCGCTTTCTGAAGAATTGAATAACAAAGATAAAACTTCTTGTTGCTTAACCTAATTATCTCATACTGCGATCTTGTCAGGTCAGCTTCTACATACATAGATAGGACGTCTAAGCTGGGCAATTAACGACGAGTTACTTCACTAGTCTTTTTAATAGCTGATCGGTATTTCTAGACTCTAGTTGGACTTTTACCTAAATCCTTTACTACATTTCCTGAAGCACGCAATTTCATCTATGTAGCATAAATCTTTTTTTCCACCTCATGTAACCGGTAGTTCTTCAGTTTTTCTTCGTCTAGATCTCTCATTCGATTCTCCGAACTTCTTTTCAGGACGACCCAGACTTGCTTCTGTAATAAAGTATAATAATTTATTTCATAAATATTCATGACTTAAACAAGAGAGAATAATTTGCTTTTACTAGCCGGGCATAGAAGAGTTGCCGATACTTCTTCTAAACCGAAGAGAGCGGGACTTGGTTGGTGGAAGCGGGAGGGGTAGTACATACAAAAGTGTAGTACGTAACGCATATTTACCAGTGATTGACAATTGTAATGACGCCACTCCATTAAGCCAATTCTTATGAATCTTTTATTATTGTATAAATGTCTTTCTGAGATAAGAGTTTGACATCATATGGTCCTGAAAGTAAGAAAACAATGTTATTTTTTTGTATCTTTTTTCTCAACCATCAAAAACAAACGATGAGTAATACATCCGCGGTATTCCGTGGCCACTTTTGCATCGAGCATTTTATTTAATATGTCTGCTTCAATTTAATGTACAGTTCATAGCATAGAAAAGCTTAGAAAGTAAAATCTTAAAGATTTCATTCCAAATATCTAAAATCACACGTGTTTTTGTTACTTTGTTTTTTGCTAAAATTACTAAAATTTTAATTAGATTCACACAAAAATTATTAAACTTGCAAGTACATAGCTGACTGTGATAGATTCATTACAATTTTTATACAGGGTTATTACAAATGATGTTCATGATTTCAAGCATACATAAATCGAGTTTTATTCGTTTTACAAATATAAAAAATAGTTACATTTGAAGGAAAACTCAAAAAGTTTCATAACAGGTATTCAGAATTACAAATGTTCAATATGGGAGCCCCTTGTGACACGACAGATGTCAAGCCTGTAATCAAGCTCTCGCCATACGTTGTCGAGAGTTTCTTGATTGATTGTTTCGATGGCATTGGCAATCCGTCGCTGGACATCAAGTATGCTCTGTGGTAATGGTGGTGTATACACTTTATCCTTGATGTATCCCCACAAGAAAAAATCACAGGGGGTGATGTCCGGAGATCTTGGAGGCCAGTTCAAGATTGCGTCATCATTTGGACCAACGCGCCCGATCCATCTCTCAGGTAGCAGATTCAGCCCTAACACCCAAGTGGTAATGTGGAGGTGCGTCATCCAATCGCAGAATGAAATCTGGGGAATCTTGCTCTAATTGTGGTATAAGCCATTCCGTCATTATGTCCAAGAAAACCATTCCATTTATTGTTTGTTCAATAAAGAAGAAAGGCCCGTACACTTTATTGTAAGCAATAGCACAAAACACATTAACTTTAGGAGAATCACGCACGTGCTCAATGTAAGTGTGTGGGTTCTCTGAGCCCCATATTCTTACATTATGTCTGTTTACTTTACCACATAAGTGGAACGTTGCTTCATCACTAAAGACCACACGCTGTAGAAAGTTTTCATCCTCAATCAAGACTTGCATGCTCTCACAAAAGTCTTTTAACTTTGTCATTTTGTTTTAATGGTTGAAGCAGTTGAAGTTTGTAAGGTTTGAATTTAATACGTTTACGTAAAATTTTCCAAACTGTTGGCTGTGGTATACCGAGCTCTCTGCTGCATTTAACAGTAGATTTCTGTGGACTGCGGGTAAAACTTTCCCTTACCTGCTCCACAACTTCATTGCTCACTGACGGCCTTCCAGTTGATTTCTTCTTACAAATGCAGCCATTTCTCTTAAACTTCAAGTACCACTTGCGAATAGAGTGATTGCTAGGAGGATCTTCTTTAAATCTGGTTCTAAAGTGACGTTGAACTTTAATAACTGATTGGTTAACGTGATAATCTAGCACACAAAATGCTTTCTTGTTTTCAAATTCAGCCATTGCACAAAACTGTCAACAATGGACTTAAGAAACAACTGATACATACCGAAATCAATGTAAACAAAACTTTATGAGTTTTTCTTTCCAGCGGTACCAACCAAAATGGTTTTAATACATAATATTCCAGTGACATATGCAATCGAAATCAGGAACATCATTTGTAATAACCCTGTATATGTAGGTTCAGAATACGATGCAATAAGTATTACTGTAACACTATACAAACAGAACATCAATAAATAACGCGTACACTTCGCACGAACGGTAAATGCTGAATGACGCGTGGGAATAGGAACACAAAATTACTGCCATTTGATGCGCGGTATCTTCAGATTGTTTGGCCAATATTTTGATTTGTGATAGCGACCATTTCACAAAAATTATTTATGACCAGCTTTAGGTCCAAATACCAATATGTGCGCCGCACGGACGCACGGACGCACGGAGGCACGGACGCACGGACGCACGGAGGCACGGACGCACGGACGTACGGATGTACGGATGCAGGGATGCTAGGACGCTCGGACACACGGACACTCGGACACATGGACACACAGACACGATATCCAGGCATCATTGCCTATCTTGGCGAAACTCATCATTTAACTTATCTTTCTAAAGTTTTTTAATGTAACACCAAATAAATATAAAAATTAAATAAATATGATTGAAAATGCTTAAGCAGTATTATCGAAATTTTTGTAGAAGCAGGTTTACCTTCCAAACTACATGTACCGAGTGACCAACTAAGAACGGCCATATCTCAGGAATGGATTATAGCACAGGTTCGGGAAAAATATTTTTATAACAAAAGTGGCCTCGAGAAACGCTTGGAAATTATTTCCAGAATTGTAGGTCCACCGCTAGAGGGCGTATTTGACAGTTAAAATTTTAAAAAGCAAAATTTTTCAAAATTTACTCAATTAAGGGGCATATTCAATATTATACTCAGATTCCTATGCATATTTTTTATTTGACAAGTTTTAGTCTATCTCTTCAAATAAGGGATGTGGGAGAGTGGGAACCTTGTTACGAAAAAACGCCTTTAATTCAGGTTCTGCTTGACCGATTTTAATAAACTTGATGTTGTTTGAAAGAGCTTTTGTTAAACAATAGAAAATTTGTAAATTTGAAGCAATCTGATTAATGATGTAAATGCTAGAGGGCGCTGTTTAATATTTTTTTAATATTGTGTTTTCTCTTTACAATTTTAAACGGAAACATAAAAATTGAAGTAGGTCTTTAAAAAGTACACTAAATTAGTAATAAAACAGTGAAAAACTGCAAGTCAATATCTTTTTCTTATCCTGAGATATCGTAAGAAAATTTGAAGCAATCCGATTAATAACATAAATGCTAGAGGGCGCTGTTTAATATTTTTTTAATATTGTGTTTTCTCTTTACAATTTCAAATGGAAGCATAAAAATTTAAGTAGGTCTTTAAAAAGTAGACTAAATTAGTAATAAAACAGTGAAAACTGCAAATCGTTAAATGGCGGGAATTGTTCTTCCAACGTCTAGTAGGCTAGTTCGCGTTAACGGAAATTATTAAATTTAGCCTGGATGAAAAGATCTTACATTGGTCTGCAGTAATTTAAACTATACTACTATACTATACTATACTAATGTTATGGTTGCCGCTAGATTACCTAAACGTAATGCTGTCTCTACTAACAATGAGAACAAATTATAAAATAATAATGTGTTAAATCTAACATTTTTTAAATTATATTTGTTTTCAAGCGATGTGTTAGTAAATCAAAAGCATAAAATGTCAATAAAAACCGATATTTGTCCAGCAACAACAAATACAATTTAAAATATGAATTACGATTTACTGATGACAACAAAATTAGTAAAGAGGGCCATGTAAGATATAAAATAAATTCCCTGTTGAAAACAAGCAAGCTATGATTTTCACGCATATGTCAAAAATTATTCATCGTGTTGCATTTAATAGACTTTCTTTATCTTTTCGTACCAAAATGATTCTTACAAATGAAGAAGCATTTGATATGTTGGCAGTTTATTTTTTGTTATAAAAATTTTTTTCCCGAACCTGTGCTATAATCCATTCCTGAGATATGGCCGTTCTTAGTTGGCCACTCGGTACATGTAGTTTGGAAAGTAAACCTGCTTCTACAAAAATTTCGATAATACTGCTTAAGCATTTTCAATCATATTTATTTAATTTTTATATTTATTTGGTTTCACATTAAAAAACTTTATAAAGATAAGTTATGTAAAATAGAATTTTCTTTAAAAAATATGTGTACACATTTTCTTATAAGATTAATCATTATTCAGATATTACAAAAATTTAAATTCCACCTTAGGAATTTTTTTGCCGCTAAATTACGCGTGTATCGCAAAATTGCATACAACAGAATTAATTTATATGATTAAGGTCTGCATATAGGTATTTTTATACTTTTGAAATATACAGCTATTTCAGACATTTTTGATAAAAATGAACAACCAGTTCATAATAAACCCCTAATCAGCTCCAAGCGAAATGAAAACAACCAAAGTTTAAGTACGTATGGGTTTTCATTCTGGAGTTATTGGGGATACTACATGCAACCACACACATGTTCACAGAGACATACATCATAGCCGATCTTGGCGAAACGTGTGCAAACGTTGTAAAATGCGCTAATAGTCTATTTAACCATAGTGCAAAAAAAGTGGATAGCGTAACCTTCTGTGCATGTTATGTATATGTAGGTTGAAAAGTAAAAAGTAAGGAATCACTACTAGGTATTGACAAAACAAATTAGTTTTGAATAAGACATTCTGCAATGATATTATTGTAAAAAAAAAACTGTAGAAAAGGAGCAATAGAAAATAAAAAAACCCAACAAATACTTTATTTATACGCGAAGTTTTTGGTAAGTATAGTTTTAAATTAACATAATAAAACATAAATTAGGATTAATTCCTTTTCCTTTTACATAAAATTCATTAGCAGCTTTTGTAATTAGAGTTTATAATAAATCTTATTGTCGCCTCCATTTAATGTCTTATTTAGGTTAACACTATCATTAAACGGGATATTAGTTAAGAACTAACCGTAACGTGATTTGCATAAAACTTAAATATTGTGTAACAGAGTATCTTCAACGCCATTAGAATTTGTATTGCATAAGAGAATAATTTAGTATTTACGTAATTTACATTTTAGGCTCCTGACAAGGGATGATTAAGATAAAGTTTTCGTTTCATTTATGAACGTGAATCGCCAAACACGTTTGTTATAAAATGAAGGATACTCAAAGTTTTCATTAAACGTGTATTCGTAAAATGCGTTTTTATATTTATTAATCGTAAGGTAGGAAAAGAGTATCTTTTTGCCAAGCCACAAACGTTTAACGTGTCTTTCAAATCAAAGCACAAACAATTTAATGCGAATAGCGTTTTTCTTTTGAAATGGATCAATTTTTTATATTACATTTTACCAATCTAAATATTATAATATCTACATTGTGTTTGTATGTCATGTATTGTAAAATCCCAAATTGTAATTTTTCATAAAAATGCTGAATAAGAATAATCAGAATTTAGAACATTGCAATTTATTACCCCTTAGTCATCCGAATTGTTTGGGACACGCTCCAAGAGTACAAAATTACTTTGTTGCAATACACGTACTAGGAAATATATTTGAACAATAACGACTTAAACTGGGTTGCATGCAAGATTGTTTGTATAACTGAATTACTGACCTATATTTCTTAAGAAACTTATTTGAGTTTGTGACAACTTTATCAAAATTAAAATCTTAATTATATTAAATTTACTGGTTCTTTATCAAAACATTTCGTATTGGAATTTACCCTCGTAAGCAATTATACCTATTCTATACGGTTTCTTATGTGAATTGATGACATATAAACGTTCGGCTTTAGAGTTATAAATATCGGTCTGAATCTGAAATTGCAACATAAATATATAGCAGCGGAGAAGTACATTATGCTGATATTATTTAAAATTAGTTGCACTTTAAAAATTACATGGCATGTATATTAAAAGAAAAGCTGAAATGCAGACCTATACTTGCGTTAACACAAAACAATAATAAATGCGGTGAAATTCTATTCAAGATTCATAATGATAGTTTTCAAAACATCTAAACTACTCCAAATTTGCCATTTAATAAAAATAATTTGACAATTAAATAACGCATTAAATTTCGCTCATTTAATTAATGTGGTTATCCAAATACAAAATCTGTGCATAAGGACTCACTCAATTAAAAAAAAAAGTTTAAAATAAAAAAATGTATTTAACACGGAGCCAAATCAGGAGAATAAGGAGGGTGCGGAAATACTTCCCAACCAAGCATTTGTCATATTAGCAATGTGAGGACGAGCGTCGTCATGATGAAGAAGAAGGTCATACTGCCGATGCGGTCATTTTTCCCGAATAGCTTCGTAGAGGCGATGCATTTGTTCAACATATAGCTCTGCATTGTCTGTTTGGTTACGCCCGAGCAATTCATAGTGAATGATACCTTCCCAGTCCCACCAAACGCCTAACATCGTCTTTCGAGGGTGAAGATCTTAGCAACTTCTTTCTTTGCTTCATATTCATATACAAACACCATTTCTCGTCGCCTGTAACGATTCAGTAGAGGAACCTCTGATTGTGACCATGAGTAGCAGGATTCCGAGCGAGCAATCCAGCGGAAATTGTGGAACGTTGATTTTTGTTGTTCTCGCTCAAAACATGAGGAACCCAAGCGCCAAGTTTCTGAACTTTTCCTAAGGATTTCAGATGTCGACATATCTTTGATTGGTCACATTCCATTTCCTGGACCAACTGGCTAGTTGATGGGCGTGAATTTTCATGAAGAAATTGATTCAATCGCTCTTCATCGAACCTAACAGGACGTCCTGAACGATCCATATCATTAAGGTCGAAAATTCCGCTTTTGAAACGTTTAAACCAGTTTTGCGCCGACCTAACAGGCATTGCATCTTCACCGTAAACATCGCAAATCTCACGAGCAGCTCCACTGGCTTTGGCACCTCGATTAAACTCAAAAAGAAGATAATTTCGGTAATGCTGGTTTTTGTCTACTTGAGATTCCATGATAATAAGATTAAGCTGAATATTGAGTAATCAAAATTTTGTTATTTCAGAACTAGTCAAATGTAGTAATTGATTAAAGTTTTATTCAAAATAATCCAGTAGCCATGGAAAATTTGACGTTGTAATAATCGAAATTATCGGGTGTATTGCTCGAGAAATTTCGGTATTGTTCTTGGATGCAATTCTTTTGCTTTTTTTAAGAATCAACCGTAATCAATCCTCTGCATTACGACGTTATCAAGCATAGTCTAGCGGGACGTCCTGTAACCCTTCGTACAGTGTTCCGTCGAATTAGAACTTTTGGCTTGCAGTCCTATCGACCACATCTTGTGCTTCCGTCGGCTTGTCATTGACGTACCTTGCGATTGGATTGGGACGTGGTATGGCATAGGGCGATCTTCATCATATATATATATATATATATATATATATATATATATATATATATATTTCCCCCTTACTTCATCTCCTAGAAGTACGTAGTTTAGAATAAATCGGATTGAGTATTTCAAAAATTAATTTCCTGCCGATTGCACTAATCAGAATCAACGTAGCTTATTAAACAACGGATTGTATATATTTTCAATTCCCCAATGCTAGAACTCCGTCCTATCAGTTACCACACCTGCGTCCGCTTAATATATTTTTAGAGGTTATCAGATCCTACCGCGTCCGTACGTTGTTACCACATGTACTAACTGTAAATTAAAATATTTGCATTACTGTGATCTATAATAATACAAATAAGCATTTGAGAAAATTTAGGAATCAATAGGATGGACAATAACTATCTCACTATAACACGGTTGTCGGCGATAGTTTTTTTTTTTTTTGAAACCGCCTTATAGTTTCATGATAGCATCACCAAATTAGAAGTTATAAGGTGTTTTCTTTGATCAGTATTAATCAAAACTCATATTAACTAGTTTTTTTCTCTAGCTATATCGAAACGCACTTTTCGCTTATTTACGACGGCTATTGGGATCATTTTTTACTCAGTTCTTTTGATGACCCATGACTCTTTCTACAAAGTTTGATAGCAAAGATTTTCCATTGGTACCTTCTGTTTGGATCCGACTAGTCGACCGTTGATGATGATAGCGTAGCTATCAAAACGCGTTCGGTGTTTTTTAATTTTGTGTGGTACGTAAGTGTATTTTGTTTGTTACACATTATAAAGCATAATTACAGCATTTGTGCCATATTTTAGAAAAAATATATTCTTTGTACACTCTACACTGCAAACGCATGTATCCAGCTACCACGCTTCCGGCATACTGACAAATGAGATTTGTTTAGATAGCGTTTTTTAATGTGAAGTATTTAGTATAAGAACAGATAACTTTAGCCATACATATTTAAGGACTCCATTACTGAATAGCAAAAATTAGCAACAACGATTGTAGCAGTCATTTTCAACGAGAGAAGACAGTATTTTGGTTGATACTACTGTTCTGCACGGCCACGTGGTAAACCAACGAAAGGAAGGTAGATAGGTAAGGCATACTAAAATAGGAAAATCTATGTTGTTTATGTTATCGCTATGATCCAGTGATTTCAGTTATTTATTTCATTTACCTGATTCTACGTTATCGGTCGTATGTATGATTGATGTTATCTGTATCATTTGTCAACTATGCCATCATTTGTCATCTATGCCGTCTATCATCTATCTATGTGTCACTTGTCTCACCTGCATCATTGGCGCCATTGACATTTCATCTACGTCATCAATAACATCTACGTCATCTACATAAGTTCCATCTACGTGAATTAGTTTGGCCATCTACGTCGTTTAGACCAACTATTCTTCTTTATCAACCCTACTACATCATCTACATTGTCTAGGACATTTGAACCACATGCATTATATGCGTTATATACATTACCTCGCCTTCTATGTCATTTAAGTCATACTTGTAATCTATTCCATCTATATCTTGCACGTTACCTGTGCCATATGGAATCTGTGCCATTTTCATTAGTTACACCTTTCCCACGATTTGCGTCAGGTATCCCATCTTCTTTAACTACGTCACCTACGCCAGCTACAATATTTATGCCATTTGCATCATCTAGGTCATCTGTGTCATTTAGTTATCTACTGCTAACTACGTCATCTTCGTTATTCACACCATCTAATTTACCTGCGCATTTGCGCAATCCACTGCATTTGCACTATTTACATTATCTACGTATTTATGCTACTCTCACACTATTGTTTTATGAACGCTCAAAAATAAAATATATTAGGCTTTATTTTATTTTATCTTAAGTCATTTACATCAACTTCGCTATCTTCGCCAGTTACACTATCTACATATCAACACAATTTCAACACTCTGCAATTTCCATTATCTACGTTGTTTATAGCATCTTCATCACATTACCACCGTTAAATACATGTTCTGCGCTATCTATGCGTGTAGTCATGTATGTCATATATGGCGTCTACGATATTTACATGTACATCATTTACACCACTAATATTGTTATCATTTGCGTCAATCTACGCCATCCGCAACATATATATATATATATATATATATATATATATATATATATATATATATAGAATGAAAGAATCAAGTATAATCAGAATCTATCGAATTATTTTCCAAATATAGTGTCCCAGGCAATACCATAAAATCAGATTGAAGTTATAGGTTGTAGAATGGGATGATTGAACCAAGTGAAACACACGATATGTCAAATTTTCCAATATTGAGTTTTAAAAAATGGCCATTTTCAAAATTGTGTATCTAATTTAAGGGGATCACATAGACGTTGACGAGGACTCCTGGTTGTGCCTCTGGAATGACTATTTTTGGAGAGCTGTGAATTTTTGTTTTATTATTAACTCGTCTTAAAATAATAGCACGGGAATGAATCGATAAAGGTAAAAAGGACACATCCTGTGAAACGCGTGATACGAGTTTGTCACTGGAGAGCAAATTTGATAGTTTGGGAAAGTCACTTTTACCTTGGTCACCCAATGTTTGGAAAAATTACAATTTTGAAGTGAATAAGGGTAGGGAAGAGAATTAAGGAAGGTATTTTGATTTTTTTTAGGGCACTACGTGTCCCTTTTTGTACTTTATACATTTTAATACACATACTTTTGGAAAGGCTAAAGATGGATCCTTTTACGGTGGACAACCCTGTTTATCAACTTGGTACCAACTTCGAATAAATTTTAACATTATATGCTTAAGGTAAACCTACACTGCATCGTGAAGAGATGTGTCCAACAAAGTATTAACTTCCGTTTAAAATAATTATACCCGTATACCTTACATTGCAGGGCTTTTAAGGCAGATATGGACGCTGCGTATCACACAGTAACTTTTTTAATTTTTATTAATCTTATGATTACACATTACACATAGTTAAAATACTTGCCATTTTTGGGTTTTAATGGTGTATTTTTTGTATTATATTTTATACAAATCAATGCATTTCGATAACAATTATAGTTATCGTCCACAGCAGTGCTGTAAGAATTATTTAAAATATTAGAATGAATTTATGAAATACTAAATATATGAAAACGTAAACTTAATTAGTCTTGATAATTACTTATTGGCAGTTTATGCCTTAATTTAATCTTATCGTTGATACTACTGTCAAACAAGGATGGATTATTGTCAAACGTAGATTTATCATTTTATTTTAATTAGGTTGTGCATCAGCGCTTTGCTTTTACTTGCATAACTTGTATTATTTAAATAGTGCAAGTAGTAAAAGTGTATGTCTTTTACTAATTGAATTAGCTAGGTCGGATTTTATAAAACCAATGCAAGAAAGTGACGTATATTTTTATGTTTGCACGATTAATATTATTCATAATTACGGAACGTTCTGGATTAGGAATTGTTAAATAAAATATATACAATAAGTAGCAATGATAATTATTGAAAGTTAATTCACAATATTGTACGGGCATAACACTCACTAGAACATCAGCCCGTAAAGATAAAGTGCATGTTACCAACATAGCTCGTAGTTCTTACTCATTCTACAAAGAGGGTATTCGTTACAACTCAAAAAAGCCATGAACTAGATTTCAACACCCGCATAAGTCAGGAATGCGAACTGTTCAATCAATATTCGACAAGCTTACACAATCTTCAGACTCCTCACATCCAGTTCTCGAGCCATCGCAACACTCACCTTAACTATTAGCTCAATATGTAAACTGACCATTGAATTCTTTTAGTTCTTTTAGTTTTCAATAACAACTCTTTCCATCTTAAAATGTTTTCATTAAAATCTTGGGATTTGATTACTTAAACTCAATAATTTACGTTAAAATTTAAAAAAAGCTTCACAACATAAAACTATATTAATTAAAAACCACTCTGAAAACCTCGCTAAAAATCTAAACTTAATTGTTCAGAACGCTTAGAGATTAACTTTAATTTAGTTTCAAATCCCCATAAAACTACATTAAAATGAAATAAGAATCTCTTAGTATAAAAAAAAAACAATAATCATGACTTTGCCAAAAATAATCAACATGAAAGTATCAAGTTCGGCAACAAAAGGTAACCAAACTCGTTACCTGTTCTTACGTTCCAAGATAAAACAAAAGAAACCATAAAGATCAAAAACCAAATAAGTCAAATTCCGCAAGATTATTCTGCATAACTAGCAATTAAATTTAACTTTAAAAAACAACAAAAGAAAAAACAATTATAAAAAAATTTAAACTACATAATCTACAAAATAATTATTTACATATTTCCTGTAAACTCAAGGGAAACAAAAGTCAAACAATATAACAGTTCTTATTTTACGTTTTCCGTTAAGGAAAATTACATGGGACTGGATCAATGTTGAAAGGAATTTTTTAATTATTTAATCTTCAAGTTCCAACACGACACTACGCTTTTTTTCTTACACGTTATACTTAAAATTCAGAACAACAAAAGTCCTACTATTGTATGAAATTCTAGCACGACATGATCATCAATTTTCCTTTGAGGTATTATCACTAAAGTTTAAATGTACTTAAAATGGTTGGGCTAAAAAATGAAGAACCGTACACTACACTATTTCAAAAACCACTAAGTTCTTTGTATTCTACAATAGTAACGGGCTGTTGACGTAAATAATCAAAAATACGCATATAGCGAAGCGTTTTAAATAAAGCCGCAACAAATTACTAGCAACACCCTTGTCTATATCAAATTCACTCCATACTCCACTCACACTCGGCCTCTACACTACTCTGAATTTCTTATCAACTACGTCTTTATAACTTTCACTCTCAAAATTTAAACTTCGACTGAGTACTCACGAATACAAACTTCTTCTCTTCCCGCTCCTATAGAAAAAATGCATACTAGCGAACCCACACATTAACACTGCATCTCTTACTTTAACTCACGTACCCAAACAAGGAACGCTGAAACTGATAACCAACTTGCATCATAAATCCCACACTTTTCATTTCATTAGAACGAATGTAATTTAATATGTAATTTACAGATAACAGCAAATAACTGAAATTTACACATCACCTTCTCTCCCTCTCTCTCTCTTTCTCTTGACGACCAGTAAGAGCGAGATGCATAAGAAATTCTTAAATGTTAAACGAGCACATTTACATGATCAAATAAAATAAAAACAGCATTGTACAAATCTCCACTCATACTGCTGATATCAGTATAGGCCTCTACCAACATAACAATATAAACGCTCATACATTTTTCATACACAAACAATTCATTTAATCTACAAAACGACAAGCGCTGGAGTTTTCCACTATCATTCTAATTTAAAATAAATCAATCTATAAGGTTCATACGTATACATAATCACCTAATGAAAAAAAGGGAAACAATCACACACGCGTGACTATATTAACATTTGTTTTTTTGGAGGGTTTTGTATTAAATGGGCCTCTTGTGGTAGCTCTGTTTATTATATTGGAACGATTTATTTAGCCTGTAAATTACTAGTGTTCTTTCTTTAATAATAATTAACCAGGATTGATTATAATACATAACTAGAAACACGCACAGTTTAAAATTTCTGGAGGATTTATATTACAGCTTTTCGAAAGTTTATACTGCGGCGGTGATTAATAAAGACTAAACAGAACTGTTTTACCGGACTGATAGGTATTAATACCTTCAGGGCAACTGTGTGAATAACTGTAAGTAAATATTGTGTATTTACTTCTGGGCGGTTGGAATAAAAATATATAGTAAAATTATGAAAATGTAATTTTCACCATTATTACACATATTAAAATACTTATTTTTTTGGGTTTTTTCATGGTGTATTTTTATCTTTAAGTGCAATGCAATATAAACGTTCCAATAACCCAATTGTCTTCGTCTAGAGTAATACTATATTTCAAAATTGTTAAAGATAATATTACTACTGACGAAGATAAGTGTAAGTGTTATCGAAACGTTTTGATTGTATCACTTAAATATAAAAATACACCATAAAAACTAAAAGAGATATTTATTTTAATATAGTAAAATATTTTATTTTAATATAGTAAAATTACGCTAAGTAAATATTTCTAGTCTTTAGGGACTGTGTGATAGAAAATAAATATAGGAATCCTGTTTGCATACCGTGTATGCCTGATTCACTAGTGATGCGAAATAGGTACCTATACAAGAAGGTACTAGCACTGCTCTAGGCCTATGAAGGAAGAAAATAACGTTGGACAATTATACTCTGCGTAACGTTTTTGTCGTATGTTTTGTGTTGTGTAAATGTATATTTACTCACATGCCGCTACAGTCGTATGTTTAGACGGTAGCAAGTCGGGTAAATGAGTCTTTGAGTCGGCAGGAGTGTAACGGTTTCTATTTTACGGAATAGGTGATAGAAATTGATTATTTGTTACCTGTGTAAAGGATTTCAACTCTACAAGGTAAAGGTTTTTTATTCCTATATGTTTTATTCGATGGGCCATAAAAGTATCTTTTTAACACGTTAAGAACCACGAGTGCTTCTCAAGCAGTCGATATACTGGAGAAACCCCGAGAAACACTATTGAACTATGCTTTATTGAACGTTAGTCTTGTGGCAAAACGTTACTTCTCATTTGTCGTCTAATTTAATGCTACGTATTGTCCGGGTGCTCTTAATATCCGCTTACTTATGTCGAGTAATGAAACAATACAGTTGCTAACCTTAAATACTCATTACTCGATATAATAATATAAAAAACGTAGCATATTGTGTATTTTGTCTGTGTATGTTACATGACAATTGTAACATAAGGGAAAGTTTCTTTACGCTATTAAAAGAAAACGTTTTGTTCATTGGGTGGTTATACGGTAGATGTGTTCACATTGCACAAGCATGAATGCAATACAATGTTTGACATTAAGTTTATCGGAAACACAAAAAGGGAGTTTTGTTTTTTGCAAATTTTCTTCCGCTTTCTAACGAATATTTTTCATAACGAGTAACACGTCTTGTAGCAGAACTAAACACCTCTTTTAAATTGTGTCTTCCACTTGTAGTAAGTTTTTCAATACATTTGAGTTTGGAGATATCTATTGAATGCTTGACTAAATCTTCTTTCAATGAATTAATAGACATTTTCTTGTTAGTTATTGTCTGATGCATTATATAATCGTTGACAATTGCAGATCAAAGCAGTAACTTTATAGTTATTTTGCGGCACTACTTTGTTGATTTACGCAGTAGAGTATGACTTTATTTGATCAGACATGTCTATTTATCCTTAATCCTTTTATAGTCTACTACTGAAACTGGTATTTGAACTATAACATTTCGCTCATGAACGGCCACCATCTCAAGATTATGTTTTGTACTTAGGATTAGTACATCTCGCTTATCCTTCCATTTAGTATTACGCCAGTTTTACTTTCCTATCCCATAATCTCTCCTTTTTTAAGTTTTGCTGTCATGGCATCTTTTGGATTATGTTTTCGGTTTCGCATCCAACCAAATGTGTATTTCTGTTTAATAAACTGTGAGCTAATGTAACAATGGTATAAAAATTATCTGTGTAAACTGTGCGACCAATATCAAATATTCATTAGCTAGGCGAGCAGATTTATTGTCTTATCGTTACCACAATATATCAGAACATCGTATTCGAATCCTGAGTTGTAGATTTTTACCCCTCACTTATGTTTTAGTGTTCTTAGTGATTCATTAATACACTATTAACCAAGCGATATTACCTTTTTAAAATTTGCTATTAGTTTCTTTAGGATCGTCGACAATTTATACAATATTATTAATTGGTTGCAGTTTTCATTATCGAACACTTTATGAGCAATAAGAACACATCTGCGGCAGTTTTTTAATCCCATCTATGAATTCTTGATTTTGGACCGTGGCCATCCTTATTTAGCTTTTGATATGTGTAGCGTATCGTTCCTTCAACGACTAACTCAATGTCATAATTCACGAATAGATGGCAGAACGCGAAAGGCTCTTTACCAATCATCTCTCAAAATTCCTGTTTGAAACCTATGTTTTGGGCACTAAACGTAATATCTGTTAAGATATGACCATCTACTTTTCTACCAACCAATTATTCGTTTTCATCACCCCACCCCCTCTTCCTCTGAATCTTCATCGTCTGATAGTAACTGATATTCAGATATGACATATTCAATGATGCTGTTTATTGAGATGTTTCCTGGTCCTGTGTTATGGATTTAGGTTTCTTAATTCTTGGTAAATTTTCGCTTTCGAAACTGGACAAAAAGTAATCGTCACTGGTAATTTCATTATCTTTATCACGAATACTATGGTCACTGTCTTCGCCTTGAGTTCATTCATATACTTTTCTAAACACGCTTTTGATGTTCGTAATGCGACATCTTGGGAATTGCAATACTAGATTCACTCGTGGAAATCCACTGAGACCGGTTACTCGATCCAATCTCGATTGAACATGCGCCATACAATGACTGGAGCAATAGAAATAACTACCAAGAAGCACGTGTGTTTTTCATGGCCTATGCAGGTAATAAATAAAACAAAGTTGTTTAAACCAAAATGCATTTCAGAGTTTGGCCTTAGTAAATCATTTTTTTTATCGATCTATAAATACATTCGTTCGAACCTACTAAGACGAAACGCTTTAATATTATTGAAATTATTAAACGCACTTATCTTCAATTTCATTAAAGTGCAGCATTATACAGGGTGATTCGTATAGCAACCGACACAGAGCCGGGACATGCAGGTGGCGCACGCGCGTGCCAAAATTTAACGTAATTTATCTTTATATTTATACTATGTCGCAGCTCTGAGAAGTTATAGGCCTTGAAGTGGGGTTTCAAATTTGGAAAGAAATCAATAAATCTGAGTTACACTTGAACTTAGAAAAACCAAATTTGATACACGTTGTGAGTGTACTAAGAACATTAATCGACAGTAAAATGTGACGGAATTTTAAAAAAATTATTAACTTATTTTATGGGGAGTTTAATTCTAAAACTTTTTAAAAAGTTTGCCATTTTCAACAAAAACTGGAACAGCTAAAAACACGCATTGTAGCTGTGATTCAAAATTGTCGAAAATTAAAAAATTGGCTATGGAATTAAAACGTCAAATTTGACGATGAGGAAAATAAGTTGAAATAAGAATAATTTAATAGAAAAACAGACAATATTCTTCAACACTTCTTTTGCAGTTTTCTTCACAGAAACCTACCACTATATCAACTTGTTCGCTAGATGAAAACTTCCCGACCATTTTCAAAACAGTCAGCAAACAATTACTAAACTTAAATGACTTACTTTTCTCATTGTCAAGTTTGACAGATAATTTTTTAAGTTCGCCAACGGATTAAAAAACACATTTTAATTGTGCGCCATCTCTTATCAACCTTTTAAAATGCTACAGTTGGACTCTATTGACTGGCGATTAATGCACTTGGTACACTTACAATGTGTATCAAGTTTGGTTTTTCTAAGTTGAAGTATAACTGACATATTGATTTTTTCGAAATTTGAAAACCCATTTTCAAGGCCTATAACTTCTTAGAGGTGCAATTTTATTAGAGGTAAGTTGTTTTAACCTTTCGTGGCCAAGCTTTCGGTTGTACCGCCAGCAGCCAAGCGGAATATCTCAGGTACCCCGCGAATATTAGGTGTGAATTTCGAAGTACAATGTGATATTATCAGTTTTATGCTACAGTATGTAGCTATTACAATAAATAACTAAACAATCCCAGAAAAATATTTTATTTAACTATTGTTTACAGTATACAGACCTTAAAGAAAATTTCACTATAATTAAAAACTAAATCTATTCTATAACTAAATATTTCAACCCAACGAAAAGAATTAGTGATGTTAAAAATCGTAGTTTAACTATTTCAAAAGAAAAACAAAATTCTATTTAAATAATGCCACTTCTAGAAATTTATTCAGAATCACGAACTTTTTTCCTGACAGTCCGGACAATAAGTTTTTTCTCTTCTTTCCTGTGTGTGATGCATGTTGCTTTACAACATTCAATTCAAGATACTCTTGATTTTATGTCTTGATTTCTGGGACAAAAGTTGGACATCGCTTTTGGTGGGTAATAGATTCATGGCAGCTTTTACAGTTGAATCAAGGGCGTTTTCATTCTGTTTCCTCTGTAAAAGGTTTAGTTGAGTAAGCGAAATTGCCAGTTCCTGTAGAAATGTTTTACGTCTACTTGTATCATTTCGTCTTCAGTCCGGATATTTCTTTATCCAAACGATATGCAATTAGAGCAGCCATGTCGATAACCTCCATAAACACCTCAAAGGCCGTCTTCTCGTTGCACGACCACAAGCATACTCACTTGCCATTTTATCGCCAGTGTCCACGGCACCTTTACTGCAGTTATAATGCAAAATAATTTCTGGTTTAAATTTTGCATCTGCACCCGCTAATTTGTAAAGTTGTGGTTGAAGTGGTTTAAAAATTTAATAAATTAATGGGTGTTAAATAAATGTGCGTAAAAAGTTCTCTTAAACAAATCGTTAAACTAACTCGAGATACAAACCATTCACCAAAAATAATGCCTTTGTCTCAGTCGGTAAATTAAAGTAGGGTGGTTCATTCTTTTGATTTGCTTAATTACCACAATTTCTGCTTGATTACTTCCACTGAACATCAATAGAATAACTGCCATGTAACACTGATAAAAATGATCACGGACGCCAAGTTATTTTTTAGTTATGCTCGGAATAACTAAACCGAGGTTGTTTACAATATAAATTCTACCGAAATGTAAAAAAAAAATATACAAAGTATGTTTATTAACAGTTAAAATGATAGGGTTAAATAAAATATATCTTAAAACTAGTTATAGCCTTAAATTACTAATTAATTGTTATAAATATAATACTGTACAAAATATAATACTTCTTGAGAACCCCTGGTATTATAAAAAATAAATGCGAAAATGCAAACCAAGGTGATGTAATCCTTGTGTCAATGTTGCGTAATATATTGCAATAATAATGCTTTACGTAGTAAACCACACCCAAAATGGAATTTTATTTCTTATAAATTTGTCTTCTTGAAATTGAATAAACCAATCTTTATTGCATTCTTTTGAAGATTCAAAATAAATAATGGAATCCACATTCAGATCTGCATTAAAAGCAAAACTCCATCATAAAATGAAAGCGTACGTAACAGTACAATTAATTGTGCAATCAAAAGCGGTAAAATTAAAAGTGTAAAAGTAAAAAAAAAGAAAGTAAAAGTGCCTGAAAAGACCAAATGTTTTAATTTTTAGTATTACGAGTTAAATATATCTTACCATCAAATCAATGGCACTTTTTACAAAATTTAGGGGGAAACCCAAAAAAAGCTTCCTGCATCTAAGGAAGTAAGAAAGAAATGGATGCTTTAGGATGTTAGATGATGATGACGCGTTGCGCGAAAATATTTGCGCAAGGAATTAAGTGAACGGTATGAGCAAAAAATATAATTTAAAGAAACCTTTAAGAAGATATGCACTTAAGTTACACCAAAATGCAAATTAAGTTGCCTACCTCATACTTACAAATCATTAATAAATAAAATTTTTCTTATATTTACAACTAAATGAACGAAGAACATAAATTACAGTATATTTTAATACAACTCAAAATGGGTTGTTACAAATTCATTATCCGAAAATTGCGTGGATAGTAATATAACCACCTTTTTCTTCTTTGGGACATCTGAGACCTAAGTTATGGTTTCTGTGAAAGCAAAAATGCTGGTATGTTCTTCTCTTGATGAATTGGGTCGTAACTAATTTGGAATTTCCCGTTTATTTGGCCGGAGTGTTCTGGTTATTGTTAAATTTTTGTGTAGCAATTCAAGTGCCAAAGAAATAGCCGTAAAAATTATCTACTGTAACACGTCGTCCAGTTTCATGGTGAGGTTTAGCCAGGTCTAACACAACCAGTTGTGCTTGGTTTATTTCCCTTTTGTTGGCAATCATTCCAGTATACACTTGCAAATTTAAGATATATGCAGTTTCGGTGTCTGCGCAGATCCAGATTTTTATCCCATATCGCTCGACATAGCCGCAGTGAAAAATGGTTGCTTGAATAATGGTTCAGATGACCACATCTCATCTAAATGAATATTGCGTTCTTGATTTCTTCCAACTGCAATCAATATTCCAATGAAGCCACTTAATTCTTTAACAGTAACGTCAATCCATTTCTTATTTTTAGTGTTGTTAGCATTATTCACTTCTCTTGATATCTTCGACCTTGAGAATTCGTTTCTTTGCATATTTCATTTAGCATATCATTTGACATATCATTTAGCTATGCTACAATATTTTAAAAGTAGATTTCCAATTCAAAGCTTTCGTTGAAAATACTTCGTAGTCGGCGTCTTTGAAAATAGAACATCTTTTGCACCTCTTCGTCTATTTCAACCGCGTCTTCCCCCTCCGAGACGTATTCATCAACTTCATTGAATTCATATACGTCGTCACTATCACTTTCATTCAATATTTTAGCCAATTCTTCCGTAAGATACTTTCTGGTCATCTTGAAACTAAACGTAAATATGAAATGCAGTCATTTCGATATTACTCATAGAAACGGATATAAAATGCACCTGCGCATGCACATAGAATTATTTTGCAATAATTGCATTTATCAGTCACCATAAACCCAAGGTAATCACAAACTCGAAGTGAAAGAACGAGAAAATGAACCTCACGCAACTAAACGTAAATACCAATTGCAGTCTTCAGTTATTGCTCATAGAAATGTATTAAATGCAGCTGCGCATGCGCATAGAATTATTTTGCAATGATTCCACTTATCAGTCACAATAAACCCAAGGTAATCACAAGCTCGCACTAAAAGAAGGAAAAAATGAAGTATTCACATAAACCTAATATAAACCGCCAGCGGCCAATAGGGTTATTGCAATAAATTAAAATATCTGAATACTACAAATTACAGCACTTGGTTTAGAAAAGTATAAAGTAGGATTACTTGAAATGAATTTACTGAATTACTTTTGTAAAAGAAGTTACTTAAGAAAATATAATCTGGGTTCCCCCACATGCCCCTGCTCTGTGTCGGTTCTTAAACGGATCACCCTATATAGTACTTGATATATCTATTTTTTCTAAAAATAAGTGTAATATCTAATTTAATGTAAATTAATAAGATAAAATACAAACTAAAAACGAAACGAAAGAACTAATGAATAATAGTAATTATTCAACTTTATCCGTATTACACGAAACTGTATTTTAATAGTAATTATTTAATTTACTAAAGGTGAAAAGCTGAACAAAAGCTGTAAATATTTCTTTACCAAAGTTAATTACGTTCAAAGAGAAACAAAATTAGGATTGTTATTATAAACTAAATTTATTGAGGCAAGTTTATGCTCTATTTACAGTATTTCTGTATTGCATGCTTATTTATTATGACTTACTCAACTCGTTGATAGTTTTAGTGCTAGTGTACTCCGAAATGCTTAAAGAATAGTGGTTTTACGCTCGTAACTACTGTTAGGCATTAGTGGTTGAAATTACGCCCATTTGTCAATCAGCAACGTTTAATGTGATTACATGCTTTAGTATTTTACGTCTTTGTACTTTGTATTTACTATTCGCGCTATATAACTATTAACTATGCAATGAATAACTAATGCTGTTAAATAATTTAAGTATTGAAACCGCTTAGTTAGTGAATTTGCATTTTCGATATATTTGACGCAGTCAAATAATAAATAAAGGTTTTGCAGTGGTGTGGAATCGGTTTATAATTAATTTTAGATAATTGGTCGAATTATAAATATTAATCCTACTAGGTTGGAAAATGTAGTAAGGCTTTTGGTGCTATGCGTGACATACTGGGTGTACTTGTGCATGTAGATTTAATTGTATTTGAATTTAATTTCATTCATATTGGTTTACTCAAGCTTATATTAATTTTCGTAACTAACTATTTATAGCTTCATAGAAAGTATATCTTTAAATTGTTATTTGTTTAGTTTTTAACTATGTGGTTAATAAGTGGACAACAATGCACCGTAAGACATTTTTATACAATTGCGAATACAAAGTGACTCTAGTCAGGTTTTTGGAGCAAATAATTTTCTTTTGTGAGCCGAAATTTAGAAAACAATTTCTGCGTAATGTATTTAATTAAATTGCAATATTATTAGTAAAAGACTCGTTTAAGTAGTAGCAATCGCCATTTGAAATTTATGTAAGCGTAGAAAGATTATTTAAATATGGAGATAAAGTGTGTAAGGTAACTGTTTTCACGTTAATTTCAATATTATTAGGCTAGTCAATGTAGCAATAAAAAGTGCAGTTAGCGGAAATTTTAGGTACAGTCCTAACCACATTTATTCTTTGTTTTTTGGTCGCTGAACAATAATTTGATATTTTCTGAAAGATATTATGCCCGGAACATTGTTTTTTTTTTGCGAAAAACGTCCAAATTTGGTCAATTTTTTAGGTTTTTGGGCTTCACAAAATTAAAGTAGATAAAACTTACTACAAGTTTCACATCCAATAATTTTTTCTACGACCAACCGTTACGCCGCTAGAGCGCACTAAAAATTGGCCAGAATTCCCGAAAATTTAAAAAACGCTAAATTCTGCCGTGTTACATCAGGTTTCATGTAAACGACCCATGTTACGACAATTTTGCCTATTTATGATAATAAACTTAATAAAACACACATAAAAATAAACAAACTAGTGTGTCCGTTGACCATAAGTCTCACTTGAAGTAAATATCTGTCTAAACTCAAATCGGAAAAAAATTGGAGACAAAAAGAGTCAAAAAACGTAGAATTATATTTAAATTAAAATTACTTGATACATACAGAAACAGTATAATGAAATGTACAAGAAATCGTTTTGATAAAGGTAATATTAGCATGGAGGTATAGGTTAGTTGGTAGAATCATGTAATTCAATCTCTTCAGGTTGAAGGTCGTCATTCCATCCGCCCCTTTTTTTATAGGTGGGTCTGGGAGAAGATAGGTAGCTCCTTCTCCCTCCTCCTCGACGGTAGGAAACTGAAAACCAAGTTCCTCTTGGATATCAAAATCTTAAGCCTCGTCCACTTGTTGATCAAGGCCCACCGATGGGTTGTTGCATATGTGGACGCAGTTTATGCATAGATCAGTACAACTTAGCCCCCTCCCCCCTTTATGTAGCTGCAGTTTTGTGTTCAGGTTTTGGTGCCCTTGCATGTTACCAACGTCAGCAGAAAACAGCAGTACTTTGCGTTTTTTTAATTTTTGGGAATTCTAGCCATGTTTTAGTTCGCTCTAGCGGTTGGTCGTAAAAAGAATTGTATATGAAACTTGTAGTAAATTTTGTCTACTATAATTTTTCGCAAAAATATAGAATATCTATCAGCAAACCTCAGATTCGTGTTTAGCGACCCAAAAAACATAAAGAATAAATGTGATTAGGACTGCACCTAAACTTTCCGCTAACTTTCCTAAAATGCTTAGACGTAAAATTGAAACAGGTATGATGTTATTCATCGTGTCAAATACCCACGCATTATGATTGCTGAGCCCAATTTGTTTGGCCAAAATTAAAAAAAAACGATAACATCAAAAAACCACATTTAAGTTCGGTGGAGCAAGAGTAACTGTTAGAAATGTTATAGAATATGAACTGTTAATAGTATAATAAGAATGCTGTTACTTAAAAATAATATTTGGTCCATCTTTATTTTTTTACTTCCTCTATAAATCTTCAGCGTTTTTACATGGCAATTCAATTATGTGTAATTGTTTAGTGGGTATAATTTCTTCTAACGTTTTTTCTATTTCACTTCCGATAGAATTTGCAAAAGCCTAGAAGGAACATCTAATTTCCTTCTGTTATTAATTCGCTTTTGACGGTTTATGGTTGAAATTAAAGGATCTAACGTGTCCATATCCCTGTCTTTTGGGCTGATTTTTCTGGTATCATATTGCCGATTCTGCTTATAAAGCTTATTTCTTCCTTCCGAACCCTCCTCTCCGAAGTAGCCGACAGGTAATAATGAGTTTCCAAATATCTCCTTACTGTGTGCTAATACTGTATGTGCTGTTGCTGGCATTAAAAGCTGGTCGAACCGTATTAACATAGTTTGTGCTACCAAATCCGTTCGATTTCGGTTTGTCGACTTGCAAATGTACCTGCGATAAAAATCGTTCCTGTATCGATTTTTCCTTTCACTAAAAGCTTGTTTGTCTGCGTCTCCTCCAACTAGCCATTTCCAGAAGTCATAACGTTGGGATATGTGCACTACACATTCAAAAAAACCAATCCAAGCATGTAACGGGATTATTCCATATGTTTATATTTGATTTTGGTCCAAATAGTTGGTTCACATTATTGAAATCGTGAACTTGTTGGAAAGCTTTGGATTAGTTACACATGGGACATGCTTGGATCGATTTTGTTCCCGTCAATGGTAATACATAGAAGAAGTGCTTTAGATGTTAGAACAAATTTATGAAATACTAAAAATATGAAAACGCAAACATAAGTCTGCTAGTAATACAACAGTACGATAAAATTATAAGGCCAACTACGGAATCTAAGGTTAACACTGCAAAATGTCATAATCAAAGAGAAAATTGAACAAAATTTAGTCAAATTTTGATGTGAGTGTAACGTTGTGAAAAACTTTAATTTGAAATTGATAAATGCATTCATAAACAGAAATTTGATATACCAATTATTTAAGATCTAGTTAAATTTAACAAAGAAATAGTTTTTTGTTAGTAATTGTAATTGTAATTTAACAGTGAAAACACAATGCAGTACGTTTAATATAATTTTTAACTAACAAAAGCTAAAATTAAAATTATGACGTACCATTGTGCCTTTTTTTAATTATAATATGCCAAAAACCTTTTAGACGGAGATTTTCTTCTTCCCTATTGAAGTTATCAGGATGTTGATATATCTCAATAGCTTCACGTTGTGAACGAATGTCGAGATTTAAATTATTTAAAGCATGCTACCGCAGATTTCTCTGGTTGACTTAATCTACAAAATCTGATATTTTCTTTACGCCTTGTATCAAAGCTACGTTTTGTGGTTCCAATGTATACTTTTACACACGAACAAGATAACTTATAAACTCCGGATGATGACAATGGGTTTGAAACATCAGGTGACCTTAAATGTTCTTTAATTGTCGGTATTAATTAGGGCTTTTTCAATTCTATCACATTACTTATAAAAGAAAAAAAACACAGTACCAACATTAAGCCTAATATGTAATGTCTATCAGCTGTAATAACATTATTAATATATTTAAGTGAATATCCACTAGCTTTTAGTAATTTTGTTAAATATTTGTATTATCTTTCAAAAATTCAGGATCACAAATTCGATTAGCTCGATTCACTAAAGATTTAATTACACTTATTTTTTGACGTAGATGGTAGATTGATTATGAAGGTATCTATTGATTTGTGTCGGCTTTCGTTAAATCTTACAAGATAGTGACTTATTGGTTAACTTCCATTAATTTCCTTCTACATGGTAAACTGTATGCTTGGATGATTACCAATTATAAAATTGAAAAATTCATACAGTTCTTCTTCTCCGTATCTCCAAATAACAAATATATCATCTATATATCTATACCAAACTAAAGGTTTTTTAGGTGCATTTTATAACGGTAATGTTTCAAATTTTCCATGCTACAACAGAGTTAAGAGGGCTGCCCATTATAGAATTTATTTTTCCACTGAAAATATGATATAAACCTCTCCAATTTTGCATTATTTCAATGAAATGGGCAGAATTATTCAACCTAAAAAAAATTAAAGTACATTTAAGGTCAAGATGTTTCAAACCCATTGTCTTGTTCCGGAGTCTATAAAGTATCTTGTTCTTGTGGAAAAGTATACATTGAAACCACAAAACGTAGCTTTGATACAAGACGTAGAGAACATATGAGACTTTGTAGATTAGGCCCGTCAGAGAAATCTGCGGTAGCTGAGCAAGTTTTAAGTAATTTAAAATAAAATTTATTGCCAAAATTATTTTGTTATTTCTCACATTAATCCTATTTAAAGCTCGGTGTTTTTCCAAGCTTTATACCTGTTGATTATATTAAATAAAATTTTACAATTAATTAACCACAGTGCGCTTAAGCTAAACGCAACTTGAAATAAGTGAAAATCCGGACTGGTTTGTTAAAAAAGCTTATGTGCATTATTTTATACATGTTAATGTTGCACGCTTTGTCTCGTATGTTCTAGTCTTAACTGGAATATTTTTAAAGTTCTTTATCTGAATATTTTGGTAGTCGATCACTTATGTAAGTAAAATTTCAGCAAATATTTGCCTTAATGGACGGAGGAGGCATTGCTGCCGGTGCATTTGCAAATGAAAATCTTTTATTTTTCTTTGTCAATGACTTTGAGTTTGTCGTTTCACAAACAATACCTATTTTATGTACTTTGGTATATTAATCTTAGCAAAAAGGTAGGTTTGACGTAGTCGTCTTTAAATTTTATGTTCAGTTAATTTTAATAGAAAACTTGGAAGGCAAATATATTAATTAATGGGAAGGCATCCATATGTTTGATACAAAATAACTAAGAACCTTTGTCATTATATTTTAGTGTATAGTAAATATAGCCATTATAGGGATATGTCTTTTTAACTCAATATTTTATTAGAATTATTCATCTTGAAATTTGTGGGCTATCAATTTGCTTATAACGGCGGATGAGTCATATATTTCTCGCTATAAATTTATATCACCCTGGTATCAGCGCTAGCTATAAACATTTATTTTGTAACATTTTTTAAATGTATTAAATATTTTATGTAACACAATTTGAACATGGATCACAAAATTCCTCTCAGATATACGAGTGTTTTCTTAGTATAAACTGCAAACATTTCATGTGTAATCTTTAATTATCAGATATTATTTAATAGTTTGATAACGTTCTCTCTGTTTCAGGTAAGGAAATACTTTCTCTACAACATTGAAAATTAACATTTTGTAAGTACTGTCTTAATTATATTCAAACCTTAAAATTATAGCAAGTATGGCATTGCCAAATAATTTAAATGTTTTCAACAGCGTTAGGCACTCGGTAACAGTCTATTTATATACCAATACGGTATCAGTACAGTTATGATTCACTAATACAGTGTGTTCTTTTCTTTTTTGTGTACGATGGGTTTAATTTGCAGATTGCTAGCATTTTTAATCAATCATGTTTACTAAAACGCATCTTAATTCGTTTTACATCTGAATGTTGTAATATGGTAATTTTGTAATTTTGTAAATTTTGTATAAAACAACATAATTACTATGAGCTTTGGGTTAACGTAAGCTAACACGTTTTTTGTTTATCGTACTGAGTGTCAGAGAGAACGGTTCGTTTGGAACTGAAGTGAATTATTTCATTAAACAATAGTCAAAATGGTGAATACTAGATCGGTTAACGATCAAGGTGTTTATTTGACACTATCTAGTGCGGAGTTAAAAGAGTTAATTAGTGACATTGCGTCAGAAAAACATCTGAGCTCCACAAAATGATATCGGAGTTAAAAAACGAAGTGGTCGTATTAAAGGAAAGTAATATTGATTTGATTAAATTATTAAACAAAAAAAGCTCAGTATCATATAACAGTAATAAAAAGGATAAGAATAATTCCAAAATTTCAATTGACGGTGCTAAAAGTTATAGTGATTGTGTATCGATCGACGAAGTCAGAGATCAAGGATCATCGCATGTTAGTATTGGTACAAATGATAAAACACTCAAACGACATACGAAGTCCAGACCGGACGGTTCCAGCTGTGATACGTTAATTAAGCTAAAAGAAAATATTAGATCAAATCAATCAGACAAGGTCAGTAACGAATATCAAAAACGAGTTATTATTGGCAATTCTGATCAAAAACTAACAGAAGCGCCACTTTGTGCTGTACAAAAGCGTGCGTGGATATATGTAGGTAGAGCAGCACTTGATACAAGTACATCTCAATTAGAAGATTATTTAAAAAATAAATTCCAGGGAAACAGTTTCGAAGTTGAATTACTACCGAAACGTGACGATGCTCGTAGTATTTCGTTTAAAGTCGGTACAAATATCTCGCTCGTGAAGGATTTATATAACGCCGATAATTGGCCGGCTGGTATTGTTGTTAAACAATTTCGGTTTTTTCGGAAGTCGCAGCTCGGACATTTTTAAATCTTCAACAATTCATGGTTTACCTCCCCGACCGGTATTAAAAGAAAATCCTAGGACACCCACACATCATAATCTCAATCAATTAGGCAATTATATTAAAGTTAGTGACAATTACAGAGTATGCCACCTAAATATACGAAGTATACGTGACAAGACAAAGTTAATTGATATGTATTTGCTTTTACAAGCATTAAACTATCCTGAAGTGGTGTGTTTGACTGAAATCTTTTACAGTGATGACGAAATTACCTTTTGTAAAATAGATAACTATACGCTTATTGATTTTTTCTGTAGATCTGAATGCAAAAGAGGCGGAGTAGCAATTTTTGTGAAAGTAGGATTAGTAGGTGACACGAAATGCGTACAATTATCTAGAATTGAGAAGCATTTTGAATATGCATCTGCGAACATTTCTTTATCCAATCAGGTAACAATCTCTGTTTCTTGTTTTTATAGAACACCTGACGCTGATTTCGGTGTATTTTTAAAAAATTTGGATTTATTTCTTTATAAACTGAATAATTTTAATAGAATGTCATTCATTTGTGGCGATTTTAACACAAATTTTGATCTAAATGTAAATGATCATAATGCAAAGAGCCTTGTGACGTTACTTTCATCTTATGGTTTTAATAAATGTATTACAGAATACACCAGAGTACAAGGCGAGTCTAAAACCATAATTGATAATATATTTGTTAATGTTAAGTTGATTTCATTAATATCACAGGTGATACCAACTGAGTTATCTGATCATAAGTTGCAACTGATTTCATTTTCGAGTGAGTGCCCATGCGATAATAAAAATAAATACGTTTACAAAAGATGCTTTTCCAATATCAATAAATTAAATAAATTTAAGTATTTAATTTCAATTGAAACTTGGAATACTATGTTTGGGTCTAAAGGTATCAATGATAAATTTGACAGTTTTTTATCTAGATTTAAAGATATTATTGAGTCAGTTTTTCCATTAGAGCGCGTGAAAGTCAAAAACGCTGTTGTTAATGGCAAACCCTGGCTTTCTAAGATTATTATTGATAGTGGTCAAAAAGTAAGGGATCTATACAACCATTACAGAAATTGTAATGATCAATATGTTTTAGCGCTATACAAGAAACAATTAAGGAAACATCGTTCTTTAATACGTGAAACTAAAAGAAATTACAATAGCCAATATTACTACAATTGCAATAATAAGAGTAAAACCGTTTGGAACATAATAAAACAAGAATCTAATATTAGCTCTAAAGTAGATTATCCAAAAGAATTTACGGATACTTCTGGTTTAATCTTAAAAAATAGTAATGATATAGCAAACGCTTTTAATAATTTTTTTCTAGATTCAATTCAAGCATTAGTTAATGATACGAAACTAAATATTGCTGAAGTAAGTAATAACAGTCCTCAACAGTCTATAATGTTACACCCTACGGACTCTACTGAAGTTAATAGTATCATTAGGTCTATAGCAGTTTAAGAATTCAGCTGGTTATGATGAAATTCCTTGCTCTTTGTTAGGTAAAGTTTCCGAACTAATAAGCCCAGTTATTGCGGAATTAATAAATTGTTCACTTGAAGAAGGAATATTTCCTAATCAATTAAAACGAATGCAAGTAGTTCCAATTCTAAAGAAGGGCGACAAAAGTATGATAGAAAATTACAGGGGTATAACTATCGTTTCTGTGTTTTCAAAGATATTTGAAAAAATCTTTTATATCAGAATTTCAAAGTTTATCAATGAGCGTAACATACTATCTCCTACTCAATTTGGATTTCGTAAAGGCTACAGTACAGTTGACGCTATTCTAAACGTACTAAGACACATTTTAGAACAATTAGACTCCAAGAATAAGGTCTTTGGGATATTCTATGATTTAACACGCGCTTTTGAAACTATCAACCACAATGCGCTCCTATACAAGTTGGACAAATACGGAATACGAGGTAATGCATCCGAATGGTTGAAGTCGTACTTATGCAATAGACAACAGACAGTTAAATTTAAGATAGACAACGTTACTTCACATTCAACTGAGAGAGTCGTAACAGTAGGTGTACCACAGGGTAGTACACTGGGTCCTTTGCTTTTCATTATGTTTATAAATGACTTGTCTGTTTTTGAAACATGCTTATTAACTCTATTTGCAGATGACACGTCAAGTGTGTAAAAATGTAATAGAACTCATTGAAAACACAAATAGTAGTATTATTAGTTTCATAACGTATTGTAAAAATAACGGCCTGATTGTAAACCCTAACAAAACTCAATCCATAGTATTTTCAAAAAATTCTGTGGATTACAGTTTAAGGGTAAAAATTGAGGGTAGACCCATTAATCAAAATAATAATTTAAAATTTTTGGGGATCCATATCGACTACAATTTAAGTTGGAGCACCCACGTGGATAAAATCTTAAAGAAACTGTCAACCTTTAACTTTGTTTTAAGACAATTGCGCGATGTTGTTACAGAACCATGCTTCATATTATTTTGCCTATATACACTCCACTCTTAATTATTGCATTCTTTGTTGGGGTAATAATAAAAGAATTAATGAGATATTGGTCATGCAAAAAAGAATAATTCGAACCATTTACAATAAACCTGTACGATATTCCTGTAGAGATCTTTTTAAAAAAGCAAACATTTTGACCGTTATTTCTTTGTTCATTTACAACAGTGTTTTGTACATTAAAAGTAATTCAGATAAATTTAAAACAGTTACTGAAGTTACAAAACCTAATTTAAGAGGTGGCGACAACATAGTAGAGCCGAGATATAAGCATTCTTTTGTTGCGGCTAATTTTCCCATTATCGCTACAAAAATTTTTAATAAATTACCTCCTCGTATTAAAACCATTCATAACCACTTGGAATTTAAACGTACCATCAAAAATATGTTATTAGCCAATACCATTTATACCATTGATGAATATTGGAAGTTAAAGCTCTAATTTCCAATTCATTTTTATCTGTGATATTTATGTAATTTACTACGAGTGAATTTTAACTGTGGACAATTGATGTAAATGTATTTAATATTAACGACCTCACCTACGCTTATAACCAAGACCAAAGGTGGTAAATAAAATTATTATTATTATTAACAAATATTTTGACTAAAATGTAAAACTTGTAAAAATGTACAAATTAATACAAACACGTATTATAAACTAGTTTCCAAAGAAAAAATAATAGTTTTCAAAAATAATCTTACAATGTAACTTCTTTTTCAACGTACGTATTGTCCAAAAATATATAAATCATCTCAGAGATGTTTCGAAATCTTCACATTGTTTTTTTAATAATAATTGTGATACTGAACAGGCTAGTTTTGGCTAAAGTACCCAGGAATACTTAGAAGGATGCATAGGGGGATGAATTGCCATGAAAAGCTACGTTAAAGTTTTTCATATCGTAAGTGAGGGGAAAGCAGGAACTAGGGATATCATTTCAGAGTTTAGAAACCGTGGCATGCGCTCTTTTAGTTTAGTTGAGATTTGTACTGCATATCGATGATATGAATTAGCGAACCGAATATGTAAATGTAATTCAGTAGCGCAATAGACATTGTAATACTGGTAATGCAAAAAAAAAAACTGAAACGAGTCTTCTATGCTCAAGGGACTATATGTCAGAAGTCATTTTTAATCGCTCTTTTTTATATACGATCAACGATAGCGAGAGCGTATTGGGGAGGACCAACCCAGAGCTGAGAATTATATTCTAGATGAGGTCGAATTTGGTTTCAGCTTTACGGTCTTGATTTGAGATAGAAGCTGGATTACTATTACGAGTAGATATGAAATACAATGAAGAGTGCTGTCGTCAGCAAAGCAGTGGACCGGGCGAGTCATTAAAGAAATAAGATCATTTCTATATAGCAAAAACAGTGTACGCATTATAACTGATCCCACTAGCACGCCCGCATTAGTGCCAACTTCTTTTGAAAAGAAGCCATCAACTATGATACGTATTCGTGTTTTGTCAAGGAAACTAGAGACCCTATTGTCTAGCGTATCGTTTAACCCAAACGAGGTGAGTTTGGCAAGTAAACACCTGTGCCAAACATGATCAAATCGTTTTGAGATATCTAAACCGACCACGATTGTTTTACCGGATTGTTCTAATATATTGTTCCAAACTTGAGTCCCATATCAAAGACGATCACTTGTTGAACAATTCTACCCAAAACCATATTGGTTGTCTCTAAGGAGTTTATCACTTTTAAGGGAGGGGAGCAGTTGCTAATTGATGGCTTTTTTCATGACTGGAAACTGGAAGTGATGGTAATTGGTCGGTAGTTGGAGGGATCGGCCCTATTGTCTTTTTTGGGAATAAGTTGAACATTTGCTAGCTTCCATGATGACATACAAGGTTGGGGGAGCTTAGCTGGGATACCGTCTGGGCCAGTCGCCTTATTGAGATCAAACCTACTGACGATCGATTTTAGGAGCTTTTGTCGAAATTGAATCGGTTTCTCGTGATGTTTGAGGAGAGATGACTAAGGTTACATTTTTACCAAAATTATTATCATACAGATCTGCCAAAGGGTCATGAGGGGAAATGAAGATTTACCAAAGCTTTTACTATGAATTTAGCTAAAGACCAAAATTTACGACTGCTTTAGTGGTAACACATTTTCAAGTATTTCTAACACCAACGTATTCTGCGTTACTCTCAACCGTTTTATTAGATTTCCTGTTAATATAAGATTTATTTTTCTAAATATTGCGTCTGCACGTCTTATTGAAACAAGGCTGGAACCAGAATGTCCTATACGATTTTGTTTTTTGGGAATGTATAGCTTCATGCCCATGCGGATGATTTCAGATATTAAAAAAGCAAATGTCTAAAAATGAGTACGGACTTAAAACAATATTTACGCCATGGAAAGGTTGCAAAGAAAAAATACCGCAAATGACTCCATTTTGCTGACGTAAAATACCACAAGGTTCTATCACTGCGGGTTCAGAAATCATTTGTGTGAGATCATATGAAATATTAAATGTTTCTGCACTATGCCCAGCAGGATTAGTAGTAGATCAATGTTGAAGCCAATTAGAGTATTGCACATGGTAATCTCCCAAAATTGAGATATTGCAAGATGGAAACTGAGGCAACTTTCAAACTTTCAAACTAAGGTAATCGAAGAAGTCTTAAAAATTCCTGTCATTGGGAGACCTATAAATGCAACAGTATAATTTTACAGAATGTTTAAACCAGATCACGTCGAATTCTTTGTTCTCCAAAGAATAAATCTGCTTACAAGCGATGTTGTCCTTGGGATAGGCACACACTCCTATTTTCTATCGAAAGTTAAGAGTGAAGATTGTATTGGGGAAATTGCAGGTCGCGTGAATCGGGGCTTTCAGAGGAGACTTGTGTTTCAGATAAAAACCAAACATCAGCTTGTAATTGTTCAAGATGTTGGTGAACATCATTAAGATTATACCTGATACCGCGGATGTTGCTGTATAGATCAGAAGTACTTCCGATGACCAAGGTTTCTAGGGCTTTACCATCCCATACCTTCGAATAGGGCAGTATTCTACGTTCGGCATTTATTACCCTAGAAACCAAAATCATTTATTTTTTTCAATTTTGGACTGTCAGTCCGATATCAAGACAGTTGGGGTGAGAAGAAGAATAGGATGAGAATAAATTAGGGACAAGTAAAAGGGTAGCCCTTACCGAGGTGAGGAAATCATAGACCCAATATTAAGGAG